>JAVJIF010000257.1:0-88953 GCA_038442645.1 Agave tequilana | reverse complement strand
TCGACCGGCCGGTCGACCGGATTGGCTGGCATAGGCTCGGTCGGCCGATCCAATCGACCGATATAACCTGGAAAATTTTTGCTCGTAGTCGATCGCCGGGCGGTCGACCGACTGAAAGTGAGTTGGTCTCGGTTTCCACCGGTCGACCGGCCCGGTCGACCAGGCGACGGGTCTGCTGTTTTTTACCCGAGTCCATTTAAAGCCCTAACTCTAAATCCTCTCATCTCACCGCCTCCACTTCTTCTCTCTCACCCTCTATCAACCCTAAATCAGATCCACACCCTCTCTCACTCTCCAAAACCCCAAATTAATTCAAAAAAATTCAGGATTCACAGTTTCAGGCTTCAGATCTACTCTTCTACCTGTGGATTTCTCGTGTTTTTATTGATATCAAGGTATAATCTTCCATATCTTTTGCTTTAATTCCATATCTAGATCCTTAAATTTTCTTTGTCTTAATTCCATGTCTTTGCTTAGATCTAGCTTTACTCTTGTTTATCCTTCAAATCATGTCGAAAAGAACTAGATCTGAGAAGGGAAAAAACCTCTCAATCCTCATCTCACTCATCCCCTCTTGTTTCACCAAATGCTTCATATAGATACATAGTTATTTCCCCTAAAAATGTTAACTCTGGGAGATCCATTGTGTTGAATGACTTTGAACATTTAAACTAGCTTCTATTTTAAGGACCAATTCCTTAGAATATTTTGTCTCAATTAGGGAACATGTTTATCCTTCCCTAGTACATTATTTTTACTCTAATCTCTCATTCAAATCAAATCATATTAGATCTAGAGTTTTGGGCAGAGACATTGACATCTCCCTTCAGGAATTTGCACATCACCTTCACCTCTCCTGTGAGGGGGAAGACATCTATAATCTTGATTTACACGATTTTATTTATCCTGACGGTGAGTCTGCCCAGACCGCCTCCACATTGCTTCATGGTGATGATAACCCCGGCTTAGTTAGGAACGAGGAGGTAAAGTACTATACTCTCACCGCCCGAGTACTAGCCAAGATCATTTTTATAACCTCCTACCAAAATCAGGAGAATATAGTCATGCTAGGGGATCTGTTCCACTTATCATCTACTGCCTTCTGCGAGACATTAGAATTAACATCCCCAAACTGATCATCAGTTACATGATTTCGGATCATCTCCTTATCCTAAACTGGTACTTGCCTTTTGGGATGATCATTACCCATCTTTTGAAGCAACTAAACTTTAATCTTTCATCTGAACGGTCGGTTGAACTGTCTATTGACATAAATAGCACCCTCCTTAAGAGGATGCATGCTAGGGAGCGTCCTCATGCTTTTCAGCCGCAGCTTATCATCCCTACTGTCCATGTCCCTGGATCCTCATCTAGCTCTTCTGCTCCCTCCGATTCCTATCTTGCTTTCTCTACTTAGCTTCGGGAGCACCACGAGTAGATTTCTGCTGAGATGGCTGCACATCGCCAGCAGATTTTTGAGGAGATGTCGCACATCATCAATGGATGAAGCAGCGCTTGGATCATGATCTCAGCTACATCTGTGACTCCATACGCTATTTGGAGACATATCTTGGCGCATCTACCAGAAGCATGATTGGTCGGTTCCTATTCCATCTACTCATGCTAGGCCACTTCCTTCTACTGGCCCTCCATTTTCTGCCAGGACTCCTTCTGCTCCTCCACTACTATCTACTACACAGGATTCTGAGTCTGATGAGGAGTGACCCCTTTTGATGATGTCAAAAAGGGAGAGAGATATTTGGGTAGTTATTTTGTTATTTGTGTTATTTATGTGTTATTTTGGGTTGTTGTTTTTTCTACATATATTTGGACATATTTTGTGTTTGTGGACATGTGGACATGTGTTATGGTTTTGAGATTGGCATGAACCTCCTATCTGTATCTATACGAACACTGTTTTTCTATATTATGGCAGTTATGTTTTCTTATCTCCATGTGGCATATATGATTGGTTGTATATTATGTTTATGCTTTTATTGACCCCAATCATCTATTTTGGAGGACGGAGGTATTTTTTGGATGGATGGAGGTAACCATGTATGCATACACACTTATTTCTGTGTCTTTGGTATGCATGGATGGTTAGAATATGTATCATTTTCATATCCTATATATATGCCTGTGTTATGCATGTGTATCTCTTATCAGATTATTTTATATGCATGTGTTTAGGGGAGCTTCACTTGAAGTCTCCACCCAAAATATTTGTAATAACTCTATATGTTTGTCATCATCAAAAAGGGGAGATTGTTGGCCCAAAGGCCATTAGCACAAAGTTTTGATGATAACAAACCATATATATTTATATTTTTAACAAGTTTATTTAAATGAGTTTCAGGTAAAAATCATAGTTTGGTTGACGGCTCCAACACAAGACTCACACATTTGAAAGCCGCAAGATTTGGATCCCAGAGCCCAGCACAATAAAAGAGCTCCAGGATCAAACAAGTGAAGACTATACAAGATTTGTTTTTTATTTTTTAGTTAGGATTTATAGTCTATTTTGTCAAAACGAGATGATAGAGGTAGATAACTTTGGAATTGTCACACACACACACACATTTGGTATTGCTTCATGCTTACAAACAAATTTTTATTACAAAATTTCTAACCAAGTTACGGAAAAACAAAGTTTGGAAAATCGTTTGTGGAAAAACAAGTTTTTGGAAAAACCGTTTTTGTTTAGAAAAAGGATTTTTATCAAAATAAAGTTCAAATCATTTTGGTGTTGATATATGATCACACCTTGGTCCTTATAAGTCCTAGAACTCTATTTTGTATATACCCAATCCAAAGAATTTTATCAAAAATTTCTATCTTCAAAATCTGTTTTTGGCCTGAGTCCGATCGACCGCATGGTCGACCGCTGGCAGAGCTGAATTGCTCTGTCGGTCGACCGACATGCACCACTGGGCATGTGTGCACTTCGGTCAACCGACCGGTCGACCGAGAGAAAGAGCAATGCTCTCTGTTTTTTCTCGATCGATCGGACCGGTCGACCGACAGAGAGAACTTACTCTCTGTTTGGACTTCGGTCGACCGGCCCAGTCGATCGGTTTCCCAATGGTCAGAAATTCGACCGTTGGCAGTCGACTGACCCGGTCGACCGACAGCAGTCAGAATCTGCTGACAGATTCCAACAGCTATTTTTTCTGACTTGATTTGTGTTGGGACTTTCCCCAACGAATCTCTTGGCCTTTGTTGACCAGTTTTCATCACCTATAGAGGGAGTGTTCTACAACTAAAACATACAAGATTTACAACAAGATTTACAACAAGATTTACAAGTTTTTCAAAAGTTTAGCCTTTTAGCAAATAGCTTTCATTGAGCCAAATTTCCAATCATTTTTAGCTTGAACTTTCCTCTACTTCTCTTCTAAATTTGTGCACTACACAATCCCAAAAGTTTCATCTCCTTATCTTGGTTGTAAGGTTGTGCAAGTGAGCCATTGTTTGTGGTTAAGTGTTGATCACCTTTTTCTTCATATTGAGAAGTTATAGAGGCATCAGCCTCAAGCGAGCTAGTGTGCTCCTAGTTGGTGTTGCGGCACCACGAGAGAGAGGACAAGAATGCCCAAGGAGTTCTAGTGAGAACTTGTATTGACGATTCAGTGGGATCAAGAATAGTGGAAATCCTTCATCGTGTTAAAGGCGGGGACGTAGAGCAGTGGCTCGAACCTCAAAACATATCATTGTGTTTGCGATTGTCCACTTATCTCTAAACTCACTCTCTCCTTTACTTGCTTTATTACTTGTCTATATTCTTGCAAGTCTTTTTATAATTGTTGGTTATTATTAAATAGTTTTTAAATCCGCATTATTTGTCACTTAGTATAGCCATCACCTATTCACCCCCCTCTAGGTGATTTCAAACCTGTATCCTTTTAATGCACGTTGAGTTGATGTATCCAATATAGTACAAAGGTCTATTGTGTTTGTTATCTCTGAGGAGCATATCCTCAGCTGTGAAAGTAATAGCAGGTACCCTTGACTGTATATGACGGCACTCGGAACACAATGGCTGAGTGTCATTTTCAGGGGTATCTGGCATGTATGTCAAAAATGATTCTAAATTAGCCAATGCGTTCCTTAGTGCTTCTCTTGTCTCTTTCAAGAGACGAAGCAGCTCATATAGGGTGATACGAGCTGGAATATTAGCCAGCTGGGCCAATATGTCAAAGCAAAAAGGAACGTCAAGTCCCAGGCCTAAAGGTTTCTTCAAAACACGATCAAATCGGACTTCTTTCTGCTTCTCTTTTCCAGAGGTCAGGACTGGAGCCGGAATAGGTACTTGTACTGACGTCGTTTTTAATGTGTCTCGTCAGTAATTTTCTCATACTGTTTTAAGTATGATTTCCTAGACCGAGTAGTACTGTTGGCTGGGGTTCATCAGCGTGTGTTGTGTAAGCATGCCTCTCATTTTTAGAATCCTTAAGAGAAGCTATTATCTTCATCTGGCAAGAAAGAGATAATGTTGCAAGATCTTCCCTTTGACTTGGATTCCTTCGAATCCCACTGTACCTCTTGGGTGAGGTCTGGGTGCACCCACATGACTCCCCTATTTTTAATGTTAAGGGAGCAAGACCTTTACTCTCTTGCTGCTTAGCTGAAGGATTAATCATGTCTAGCCATGGCTTAGGAGTTGGAAAAGATCTATCAGAGACTGTAACCTTTGGCATAGTACCGAATTCGAGAGTCACCATATTTGTAGTGACCTTCTTCTGTTCTGACTTTAAAGTTAGAATTCTAACATCCACTAAAGCCTGAATTTTGTCCTTGAGAACAAAACACTTGCAAGCAGGATGATGAACCATCCTATGGAAAAGATAATAATTGGGATCGCTTGTGCGTCCCACTTCATTAGGACGTCAAGCCGCTGGGAGCTTCAACTTATTCCCTTTCTGGAGTAGATGGAATATTGTAACCACCAGCTCGTCTTTGAAGGAGTACTGTTTCGGAGGAAACTTAAACTCATGATTATTAACGCTGCTCCTCTTAGTCTTCAGAGGAATGTCCCCTGACAATTTGACGGACATAGTCTCTCTCTTTGGCTTAGGAAGACTATGCCACGTCACCACGTCCTTTGTTATTCATACCCCATTTGCCATTAGGGATAGATGGTTCAATCTTTTTAGCTGACTTTTCAGCTATTTTAGCTTGTTCAACTAATTCTTTTCAGGTATGGGCTTTGATGGCTCCCATACGAATCTCCACTTTATCCAGAAAGTTTTGCCTACACGTCTAAAGCAACATAGGCAATGACATGCCTGCAGGGCACATCAGAGATAAGTTTCTGAACCGCTCAATGTAGTCACGGAAGGATTCTCCTTTCCTCTGCATGGTGGAGAGGAGTTTATCCATGGTTACCTCCGTATCGTCCTCGTAAAAATGAGAAAGGAATCATGTCTCTAAGTCAATCTAGGAATTGACAGAGCCTGAAGGAAGGCTTCAAAACCGTCAAATGCTACCCCCTTCAAGGTGCCAATGAACAGTCTGGCCAAGATAGCATCATTATCTATAACGTTACTAGTCTGAGACCGAAAGTAATAGATATGATCGTTTGGCGAGCTTTTACCATCATACGTATGTAACATAGGTGGTTTTAAACTTTGGAGGATTTGGCACTGAGTCCCATTCGAGTGGATAAGGATGAGTCACGCCTGCCTTCTTCAATTCATCTCCCTGAGTTAGGGATGCGATCTGAGCTTGGATGCCTTTAAGAACTACATCATTGATGGAAGAGCTTTCCTTTGATTTCTCAGTCTTAGGTTGCTCATCATCATTATACCCTTGTCATGCCCCGCTTCCAAAATACATGAAAACGGAGTCGTGAAGAGGGTCAGCGATGTATATATGCGAGAAAAAATACCCCCGTATACACGCTAAGCCTAAAGTAACTTGAACAAGTTATAAATCTAAACCATAATGAATCAACAATCACTGTAATATTACATACAAGTATCCACGCATGATATCAGATAAATAAAGAACTAAAATAAAGACTGAATCTGATATATATATATATCGAGAATCAGGAAATAACAGAAAGACATAAGAGACGAGAATACTAGAATCAATAAGAGGGAAACTCCTGCACCTCGCGAGCCATACGATCACACGAACACCTGAATAATATAAGAAGATGACCAATACCTTAGATGTGCGAATTCAGGTCGTCAGAAGCGACCTAATGAGTGTGTGTGTAATGAAAAAGGTGCTCGTGCATAAAAACAACATAAGCAATAACAACATGATAACTAAAATAAAAGATAACAGAATAATCAAAATAAAGATCAAGCCTATGAACGATTAGATGATTACGGTCAGTAACTATACACTATAAATAGTTCATTATTATTTATTATGTCAGCGAACACCAATTGCTACCTGTAATAGACGCATCCCATATTATGCCTACTACACGTATCAATCAGGGTCCTAAGTTATTGAAATTAATAGAAGAGAAGTTGTCCATGCTTTAGGTGGTTTTCATATATACTTGGAACCACGACCCAATCACCTGGCACTGAACCAGGTCGTACCGCTAGGTAGTCAATAACAATGTGTCAATAACAATGATAATATGAACAATACGAGATGTCAGTCATCCCCCGGAACCCTACAGTGGAACCGTATCTCGGCTTCGCAACCTGTATCCTAGGTCTAACCAAAATACAGACGCTGTCCTCCATCAATTTTTTTCAATCTCAGTGTCAGTTATCAATTTACATTATTATCTAGAATAATAAATATCCATGTTATTTTGATTACTGGGATGATATGGTGACAGTAACAATATCAATGATGTAACAATAACAATATGGACAATATTATCGTGTATACAGCAGAACAATAGAACAATGTATATATTACGGTCTGACAATATTTTCCCAATAACTTTCAATAACATGAATACAATAACAGGCCTGGATACTGCTCAATAAGCAGTCTCATCTAGAACTGATTAATATCTCATATCCATCTGCACTACAATATAATAGTAACTAATTCATCAACCAACAGCCTCTATATAATCATCGTGAACATCAAATATCAATCCGTATCAGTAATTTGGTACAATAAATTACCGTCTCAATATATCAATAATAGTAATCAGTCTCTCCTTATCAATCTACTCTGATCCTCAGTCATCGATATATACATCCTCTGAGTCACTGGTATATCCAAATCTCAATAACTGAAATGCTATATGTTTTGATACATATAATCAAATTCTCATACGCCAATTCGATCAAGATTATCACACACTCCCAGTCTATCAAGGTTAATCATAGGATCCCAGAGTCAAGTAACATATCAAGTACATGTATCTAAAATATATCAGTCAAACTCACCAATGCGATAATCCAAAAAAATAATAGCTCTTAACAGTTCAGAAGTCAGTCTTATCGTATACACTAGCATCAAGGATATTTTATTCATATATATCCATGTATCGATTTACCAACACATGAAATGATACTGATACAAACTTACATCAATTACACAAATAAGGTGAACAATCACTAATGTCTCCTGAAGTGATACAACAAGTCAAACTGGTAAAATATAATATAAAGTCACATGAAATAATACGAATAAAAAACATCAATATCCAATAACAACCGTAAATAAGAAAATGACATAAGATCAAATACTCACATGAAATGACATAGTTTTGGAACCGAAATGTCGTCTGGTCTTCACTGTACGAACCAGCACTGATCTACGGATCATCTCATGGATCGGTCTTCGAATCGCCTATGTATTGGGTCTACAACGAGCACGAATCTGAATCGAGTTCGAATCTCCTGTAACAGTCCGGATCTCACCAAACGAATCCGAAACACTGCAACACGCAACCAAACACATGACCTCACACAAAAATACCCTCGTACATGTATACACTCCATAATATACACATGTAAACATATGTGTACACCCGCATATATACGTAAACAAGTAAAAATATACACCAACATACATGCATACTTAAATAAAAACCAACACACATTAATATAAATACATACACTTATATATACATATAATATACATACGCGCATAACACATATACATGTATGCACATGCATACACACGCGTATACACCCATGTATATACGTATGTATATACATACTTATATACTATATGCATACATACCCATACTTACATACATATTATATATAATATATATATATATATATATATATATATATATATATATATATATATATATATATATATATATATATATATATATATATATATATAACACATGCATGTAAATGTACCCATATTTACACACACCCCTGATGCATAATAATTCACGCGTACACTAAACATACCCATGCAAACATATCCATTAATTAAACTTTCACATAATTACAACTTATGCCCCTATACAAATAAATATAGCACTAACCTCGGGGCGACATGCGGCACACTGACGGAGGCTCTGTCGGGGGCCGTGGAGGGTGTTGTTGGATAGAGGATCTCGTCGTGAAGGGCATGGGTGCGTTTGCGCTCGCCGATGACGATCAATGACAACACACGGAGAGACGAAAAATGGCTCGGAGTAAGAGGTCTCATGGAATGTTACTTGGCTTACCTTCCATGTCCATGATCTATCAAAGGAATTTAGGCCCAAATCAGCATCATTCTCTAGTGTAAAGATGCGCAGCCACTATTTGCAACCAAAAAGAATCTAAAGATAGAGAACAGGTAAACTTCAGTCCAATAATACCATAACAAAAAGACATAAAGACATGTATAAATGAATAGTGCAGAGAAGAAAGAGAGTAAGAGCCATCAATATTGCACTTCCCAACCTGGATAAATCCCAAAAAGATGAAGAAAAGAAGATGGAGGTGGCTGGTCTGGCTCGCGGTGCACAGCAAGGAGCAAGAGGGAGGATCCAAGGGAGGGTGACTTGCGTGGCCGGGGGCTGCGAAGGGTTCAACAAGGCCGAGGGGCGAGATCTGTAGGGCTTCTACGTGGGGGCTTGGTGCAGCCTGGTTGCACAAGGAGGTGGAGGAGGAGATCAGCCAGGAGAGGGGCAGGTTAGGGAGGCTGCAGGGCAGCGTGGGCTAAGGTGCGGCAAGGAAATGAGGGAGTTGGGTTTGTGAATGGATGTTGGCTGTGTTGGCCCAAGGTTACAATCACCCATTTTTAGTGTGTTTGATGATTACAAAACATGTATAGTTATTTGTACTAATCATGTTTGTTGTTTAAGTGTGTTTCAAGATTCTAATGATTCTAGAAGTTTTCTTCCCTAAAGGAAGGTGTTTTGACTCAAGTCACCTCAATTTCGGGCTCAAGTATCAAACTTGCAAGATCATATGGAGAAGCCCACTTGAGAACTTATAGTCCTTTAGAACCAATGTAAGAAATAGTTTGTTAAAGTTTGAGTTTTGGAAAATTGGCTCTAGGATACACACACACATATTGTATACAAGTTTTTCATGTTTAAGCTTTTATCCTTAAGTTTCATGCCTTGGTATAAATACATGACTCCAACTTTTTACAAAGATATATATCATGTTTAAATCATGTATGTTTACCCTTTCTTAGCATGATACTTAGCTATCTATACTTCAAAATATTTTACAAATATTCCAAGTTCTATTTTCCTGTCTGTTTTTCTGTTTCAGACAGGACCGGCCGACCGGACCGGTCGACCGGAGCCTGTATCAGGACGTGCACGCTTGTGCATGTCTGTCGGCTGACTAAATCGGTCGACCGACTGAAAGCAGTTTGCTCTCGGGTTTTCTGGGTCGACCGCCCGGTCGACGGCCTTCAGAAAACTGTGTTTTCTTTTAGAGGATGGTCGGCCGAACGGTCAACCCGAGCCCAACGGCTATTGCCAGCAAGGCGGACGGCCGACCGGACGGTCGACCGCCAGTCCTGCAAAGCTCCAACGGCTCTTTCCTCTTTGGTGCAATCTGAAATCTGTTTTCTTGATCTGTTTTTGGCAGACTTTTTCTGAAGTTTTGGAGATCTTTTCCAGATCAAATAAGCTTAAAATAAATTAATTTTAACCCTTCCTCTCCCTATAAATAGAGGAGAATAGTCTCTTGCTAGAAAAAAAAATTCCTAAGTTTTTAAAGTTTTAAAAGAGAAGAAAAGTTTTTAAGCTCTCCATTTTCCCATTCATTCTTGGCTTTGATTTTCAGTTATTTTGCAAGATATTTTCCATTCACAACTGAGCTTAGTTTTCTCATTACACTTCTAGAGCCAAAATTCCCTACTCAATCTATAAGAAAGTTGTAAAAGAGAGTTTGTAAGAAGTTTGTGATCTTGTTATGATCATTTGGATACTTGTAGCTTCGTCTTCTTGTTCTTGTGGAGATACCTCTTCAGTAGAGGTCATTGTAAGCGGTGGAGTTCGGTGCTCCAGTCTTCGGTAGACCAAATTGTAAAGCTTTCAAGGATAGTGGAAACCCTTCACGGCGGTGAAGGCGGGGAGTAGAGCGGTGGCTCGAACCTCGAAACAAACATCTTGTGTTTGCGATTGCTTTGTGTCTTTATTGTCTTCATTTCTTTCATTGCACTCTTTTACTTATTGTTCATAGTT
Organism: Agave tequilana; assembly: GCA_038442645.1. Taxonomy (NCBI): domain Eukaryota; kingdom Viridiplantae; phylum Streptophyta; class Magnoliopsida; order Asparagales; family Asparagaceae; genus Agave; species Agave tequilana. The sequence goes on along the minus strand of JAVJIF010000257.1, from coordinate 78,362 downwards.
TGTGATATTGTTTCCCTTACTTGTGATATATCTTGTGTGCATTTCATCATTGCATATTATTCATTCTTTATTCGATCAATTTTCATACAACAAGGTTGCATTGCGCACCTCTAACTCATTCAAGAGGAATTAGGAGGAAGGAGTTCAGAACCCTTCACGGGGTATTCGGCTCTTAGTCTTATTTTGAGAGATCGTTGCATCCATTCATTCATATTAGTTTAAAAAGATTGTTATATTAGCATAAACACCTATTCACCCCCCCTCTAGGTGTATTTCAATTGGTATCAGAGCTTGGACTCTAGGATTTGGCTTAACAACCTTAGAGAGATCCACTTTTTGCTAATCATTTCATTCTATTCACTTAGTAAAAATGGCCGATGGTATTAAGACCCCTCCTAAGTTTGATGGACTTAACTTTCCAATATGGAAAGTTAAGATGACCGTTTTCTTACAATCTCTAGGAAGTCGAGTTGCAAAGGTTGTAACCAAACCTTTTAGTGCACCCCCCAGTGACGAATCCACTTGGTCCGAAATTGAGACTAAGGAATTCGATGCGAATGCTAGGCTTCATTATGCACTCCTTCAAGCCCTTAATGATGATGACATATCTAGAGTAATCCATTGCAAATCCGCATTTGAGATTTGGACACATTTGCTAGTAACACATGAGCGGACTTCACAAGTGAAGAGGGCCAAAATAGATCTTCTTCGGTCCCAATATAAAAACTTTTGCATGCAAGAAAATGAAGCCATAGATGATATGGTTACAAGATTTACTAAGATCACTAATGGACTTTCTTCTCTAGGTGATACTATTGATAATGACCAAAGAGTTAGAAAGATCATCCGGGCTTTTCCTCTTTCATGTGAAGTAAAGGCAACCACCTTGAAGGAACTAAATGACAAGGAGGAGATGGAGCTCATAGGTCTCATTGGGAATCTCAAAACCCATGAGATAGAGAGAAAAGCTAGGGAGGACATGGCTCCCATCAAGAAGAAGACCATAGCCTTCAAGTGCCAATCATCACACTCTGACGAAGACAATGAAGAAGAAGATGACGAAGAGCTCTCACTTCTTGTAAAGAACGTCCGCAGGATGTACAACAAGGCTAAATTCTAAGGAAGAAAGAGATGGCGAGGAGGTAAAGAAGAGAGGAAGATCATTTGTTTTAATTGCCAAAGACCGGGTCACATTGTTGCGGAATGCCTGGACAAAGCAAAGCCCTCCACCTCCAAGAAGCCCTTCAAGAAGAAAGCAATGAAGGCAACATGGGATTCTGAGAGCGAATCCGAGGATGAAGTGGACACCGCCAACATGTGCTTCATGGGTAATGAAAGCACAAGCAAGGTAACCTCTTCTACTTCTCTTAATGATGAACTTTCTATGGATGAATTAGGAGAAGCATTTGTTGAATTATCACACAACTATGATTTTCTAAAGAAAAAGTATTTAAAAATGAAAAAGGAAAATGAGTCCCTTAATCATCAAGTATTTACTCTTTCTAAAGAAAAGGATGACTAGCACTCTACTTTAGTTGCTACTCAAAATGATTTTGATAAATACAAGAATTCTTGTAAAGGCAAGTCCCCACTAGTTGATTCTAATGAGATTACCATGCTTAAGAAAAGAATAGACTCATTAGGAATTGTTTTGAAAAATTGCGAGTTTGATAAGAAGAAAATTGAGGGGATGTTTCCTAAGAAACAAGCCCCTAAGAAACATGATTACCATGCTCATTCTCATGTTCATACCACACAACCTTTACATCGTGGCAAACCCCCAAAACATGCTCACACTTCACACACACATCATGCATTCATGTATGGTAAAGTGTATTCATGTCATATTGTGGCCGTAAAGGACACTTAGCTAATTTTTGCTATGATAGACTAAATGCATCTCGTCATAATATTTGGGTTCGAAACACTAACTTTCAAGGACCCAAGAAAATTTGGGTACCAAAATCAATGAATTTGTTAAATGATGTAGGTACCTTCCAAGGCCCAACGACGTAGAGGGTTGTGGTATCTTAATAGTGGTTACTCAAGGCACATGACTTGGGACATCAACAACTTTGTAACACTATCAAATTACCATGAAGGTGGCACCGTCACCTTCGGAGATGATGCCAAGGGTAAAATCATCGGTATCAGTAATGTTGAACTTGGTACATCCCTATAATTGAAAATGTAGTTTTAGTTGACGGACTCAAGCATAATCTCTTGAGTGTTAGTCAACTTTATGATAAAGGTTTTGATGTTATTTTTGATAATGTAATTTGTAAAGTTATTGATAGAATTTCTAGTACTTGTGTATTTTCCGATTTTCGTGAAAATAATATTTATATGATTGATATGTCTAATATGTCTTGTAATATTACTTGTTTAAAAGCCCTCAATGATGAATCTTGGTTGTGGCATAGAAGATTATGCCACATTTCTTTTGACCATATATATCTAAGTTAAACATAAAGGAAATGGTGAAAGGAATTCATTGCTTGAATTTTGAAAAGGACTGAGTTTGTGACGCATGTCAATTTGGGAAACAAACCAAGTCTTCTTTCAAGTCAATCAAGGATATCATGACATCACGTCCTTTGGAGTTAATACATATGGATTTATTTGGTCCTACTCAAACTAAAAGTCTAAGTGGGAATCGGTTTGCATTTATTTTGGTTGATGACTTTTCACGTTTTACTTGGGTTTTCTTTCTTGAACATAAAAACCAAACCTTTTCGCATTTTCAAGCCTTTAAGAAAAGAGTTGAAAAGAAAAAGAGTCTTCAATTTTAAGAATAAGAAGTGATAGAGGAGGTGAATTCATTAACCTACCCTTTACCACTTTTTGTGAAGAACATGGAATAAAGCATGAACTATCTTGTCCTAGAACTCCACAACAAAATGGAGTAGTTGAACGGAAAAATCGAACATTACAAGAGATGGCTAGGACAATGCTTAGTGAATATGGTCTTCCACATTATTTATGGGCCGAGGCCGTTAATACATCATGCTATATATCAAATCGTGTTTTCTTATGCAAAAATACTACAAAAACTTCTTTTGAGATGTACTTTTCTAGAAAACCAAATGTTTCATATTTTAAGGTTTTTGGATGCAAATGATTGGTTTTAAATACAAAAGATAATTTAGGAAAATTTGATGCTAGATATTATGAGGCTATTTTTGTTGGTTATTCTAATACTAGTAAGGCTTATAGAATCTTCAATAGATCATCCTTGACTATTGAGGAATCTATACATGTTAAGTTTAAAGAATCTAATTTGTTTGTTAAGAATGTTGTAGAAATAGATTCTATAGATGAAGGCTTGGAGAAAGTGACCTTGGAGGATACACCTACTATGGGAGGCAAGCCAAAGGATGATGAAGGAAGTGAACCTAAAGTAGAAGAGGCTCAAGGAAATGAAAATCAAACAATTGATGTGGAGCCTACTCAACAACTTCCAAAGGATTGGAGATACAATCCACATCACCCCAAGGACCTCGTCATAGGTGAAGTATCAAAAGGGGTAACCACTCGCTCTAAACTTCATGATTTTTGTGGGCATTATGCATTTATTTCTCATGTTGAACCCAAAAACGTCCTCGAAGCCAAGGCCGATTCATATTGGTTGCTTGCCATGAAAGAGGAACTCAATCAATTTGAGCGCAACCAAGTTTGGCACCTTGTTCCAAGGCCCCACGATAGACCAACGATTGGTACTAAGTGGATCTTTAAGAACAAGTTGGATGAATCGGGTAACGTTGTTAGGAATAAAGCTAGGTTAGTTGCCCAAGGTTACACTCAAATCGAAGGAATCAATTTGAAGAAACCTTTGCACCCGTAGCACGGCTTGAAGCCATACGGATGACACTAGCATTTGCCTCATATAAAGATTTTAAATTGTTTCAAATAGATGTTAAAAGTGCTTTTCTAAATGGTTTTATTGAAGAGGAGGTGTATGTTGAACAACCCCCCGGGTTTGTTGATCCTACATATCCGGATTTTGTGTTTAAATTAGATAAAGCTCTTTATGGTTTAAAACAAGCCCCTAGGGCTTGGTATGAAAGACTTTTTTCATTTTTAATTTCAAATGGTTTTAAGAAAGGTAAAATTGACACAACATTGTTTACAAAACATGTAGAAAATGATATTCTTATTGTACAAATTTATGTAGATGATATTATTTCTGGTTCTACTAATGAATCTCTTTGCCAAGCTTTTGAATCATGCATGAAAGATGAATTTGAAATGTCTATGATGGGGGAGCTCAACTATTTCCTTGGATTCCAAATCAAGCAAAAGAAGGATGGGATCTTCATCAATCAAGCCAAGTACACCAAGGAACTCATCAAAAGGTTCGGGCTTGAAGGTGCTAAAGTGAGCAAAACTCCCATGGCAACAACTACAAAGCTTGATAAGGATGAACAAGGTAAAAGTGTAGACATTAAACTTTATCGTAGCATGATAGGTAGCTTGTTATATTTAACGGCTAGTAGACCGGATATTATGTTTTCCGTTTGTCTTTGTGCACGTTTTCAATCTTGTCCTAAAGAGTCTCACATAATTGCGGTTAAACGTATAATTAGATACCTTAAGGGCACTATTGAAATGGGTTTGTGGTATCCGAAAATCGGACAATTTTCAATGACGAGTTTTTCGGATGCCGACTATGCAGGTTGTAGGGTAGATAGGAAGAGCACAAGTGGTACATGTCAATTCCTTGGTAATTGTCTTGTCTCTTGGTCTTCCAAAAAGCAAAATTCGGTAGCCCTTTCAACCGCCGAGACGGAGTATGTTGCAGCCGGAGCTTGTTGTGCACAAGTTCTTTGGATGAAACATATTCTCCTTGACTATGATTTACATTTTGATCATGTTAAAATATTTTGTGATAATACTAGTACAATTCATGTGACAAAGAATGCAAATCAACATAGTAAAACCAAACACATTGACATTAGATATCACTTTCTTAGAGATCATTATGAGAAAGGTGATATTGATATTGATTATGTTTCTACCGATTTTCAACTTGCCGACATATTTACTAAACCATTAGATTATGCTATATTCTCTTTTATTTGTGGTGAGTTGAATGTTTGCATTATGGATTCTTAAAGATATACATTTTTTGTTTGTTTAACTCTTTTTGATGTATGACAAAAAGGGGGAGAAAAAGCATAAGTTTGCAAGTTTGTTTTAAAAAAATAAGTTTGTATTTGAGTTTCATAAGTTTGTTGTTTGTTTGAGTTTTTTTTTATGAAGAAAAACTATGTGTTTTATGCTTTATGTATGTAGCTACTCATAGTCATTCTTTATACATAGCATTTTTTATGAAGAAAAACTATGTGTTTTATGCTTTATGTATGTAGCTACTCATAGTCATTCTTTATACATAGCATTATTTGAGGGGGAGCTTCCAAGCTCTTCTTCCATTTTTGTTTAAATAACTTATATGTTTTGACATCATCAAAAAGGGGGAGATTGTTGGCCCAAGGTTACAATCACCCGTTTTTAGTGTGTTTTGATGATTATAAAACATATATAGTTATTTGTACTAATCATATTTGTTGTTTAAGTGTGTTTCAGGATTCTAATGATTCTAGAAGTTTTCTTCTCTAAAGGAAGGTGTTTTGACTCAAGTCACCTCAATTTCGGGCTCAAGTATCAAACGTGAAAGATCATATGGAGAAGTCCACTTGAAGAACTTGTAGTCCTTTAGAACCAATGTAAGAAATAGTTTGTTAAAGTTTGAGTTTTGGAAAATTGGCTCAAGGATACACACACACACATGTCTGTATACAAGTTTTTCATGTTTAAGCCTTTATCCTTAAGTTTCATGCCTTGGTATAAATACATGACTCCAACTTTTTACAAAGATATATATCATGTTTAAATCATGTATGTTTACCCTTTCCTAGCATGATACTTAGCTATCTATACTTCAAAATGTTTTACAAATATTCCAAGTTCTATTTTCCTGTCTGTTTTTCTGTTTCAGGCAGGACCGGTCGACGGACCGGTCGACCGGAGCCTGTATCAGGACGTGCACGCTTGTGCATGTCTGTCGGCCGACTGAATCGATCGACCGACTGAAAGCAGTTTGCTCTCGGGTTTTCTAGGTCGACCGCCCAATCGACCGCCTTCAGAAAACTGTGTTTTCTTTTAGAGGACGGTCGGCCGGACGGTCGACCCGAGCCCAATGGCTATTGCCAGTAGGGCGGACGGCCGACCGGACCGATCGACCGCCAGGCCTGCAAAGCTCCAACGGCTCTTTCCGCTTTGGTGTAATCTAAAATCTGTTTTCTTGATCTGTTTTTGGCAGACTTTTTCTGAAGTTTTGGAGATCTTTTCCAGATCAAATAAGCTTAAAATAAATTAATTTTAACCCTTTCCTCTCCCTATAAATAGAGGAGAATAGTCTCTTGCTAGAAAAAAAAATTTCCTAAGTTTTTAAAGTTTTAAAAGGAGAAGAAAAGTTTTTAAGCTCTCCATTTTCCCATTCATTCTTGGCTTTGATTTTCAGTTGTTTTGCAAGATATTTTCCATTCACAACTGAGCATAGTTTTCTCATTACACTTCTAGAGCCAAAATTCCCTACTCAATCTATAAGGAAGTTGTAAAAGAGAGTTTGTAAGAAGTTTGTGATCTTGTTGTGATCACTTGGATACTTGTAGCTTCTTCTTCTTGTTCTTGTGGAGATACCTCTTCGGTAGAGGTCATTGTAAGCGGTAGAGTTCGGTACTTCGGTCTTCGGTAGACCAAATTGTAAAGCTCTCAAGGATAGTGGAAACCCTTCACGGCGGTGAAGGCGGGGAGTAGAGCGGTGGCTCGAACCTCGAAATAAACAACTTGTGTTTGCGATTGCTTTGTGTCTTTATTGTCTTCATTTCTTTCATTGCACTCTATTACTTATTGTTCATAGTTTGTGATATTGTTTCCCTTACTTGTGATATATCTTGTGTGCATTTCATCATTGCATATTATTCATTCTTTGTTCGATCAATTCTCATACAACAAGGTTGCATTGCGCACCTCTAACTCATTCAAGAGGAATCAAGAGGAAGGAGTTCAGAACCCTTCACGGGGTATTCGGCTCTTAGTCTTGTTTTAAGAGATCGTTGCATCCGTTCATTCATATTAGTTTAAAAAGATTGTTAGATTAGCATAAACACCTATTCACCCCCCTCTAGGTGTATTTCAAGCTGGATCTAGGGAGGAGATGGAAGAGATCTTGCAGAAGAAGAAGGCATACCGACTCATGGTTCTCGGTGGGGTTCAGAGGAGGTGAACGACACTGCATGGGGAGGAGATAGAAGAGAGAGGGACGACGGCGCTGTACACGTGGGATAGGGTTAGCTGCAGTTTGTGAGGGGTGGGGGAGAGAGAAGGGAGAAGATGAAATAAATAGGGAGAAGATAATGGTGGGCTTCTGCGCTATGGGCTGGAATGGAAAGAAAAAAAATAATGAAATTAAATAAGAGAGGAGTAGAGTAGGTTGGGTTGGCCTAATGAACTATTGGGTTGGGTAAAAATGAAAAGTAAGTAGCAATAATACTAATAACATTTTATAAACAATAATAATAATAATAAATAATATAAATTACAAATACATAATAAAATACTATGATGTATTATTAATTATGTATTTTAAAATACGGTTATTACATTCTACCCACCTTATAAAAAAAATTTGTCCTTGAAATTTTAGTAAGGCAGAGAATGAAAGAAATCAGAATCAAGAGAGAAAACAAACAAGCTTAAAAATTTTGTCCTCAAAATTTCAGTAAGGCAGGGAATGAAAGAAAATCAGAATCAAGAGAGAAAACAAATAAGCTTCCACGTCACTTCTAAACACATATGGGTTCCCTACGCTTCCGCTACGCGCTCTGATCTCTGATACCAGCTTCAACATGGAGCGACTAGTCTCAAGAGACAAAATCAGGGAATTTGAATTGGGATGAAAAATTAGAATCAAGATGGAACCAAGATCACTTTAAAGGAGCATTGGGATCAGGGATATCAAAAATCAAAGAGATGGACATCCAAAGGAAGGACGGTCAATTCTCAAGTGGAGTCAATATCATCATATGGATAGTGTATGTTTATTGCAATATAACTATAACATGTTTCAGGTCACTGGTAAGAACTAGGTCCTCTTTTATGTTGAACCTGGCTCTGATTCCAAGAAGACCCTTTCACGCCCCGCTTCCCAAAATATGTGAAAACGGAGTCACGATGAGAGTCGGCGATGTATATACGCGAGGAAACTATCCCCCATATACAAGCTAAGCCTAAAGTTACCTGAACAAGGTATAAATCTAAATCATAATAAATCAACGATCACTGCAATATTACATACAAGTATCCACGCATGATATCAGATAAATAAAGAACTGAAATAAAGACTAAATCTGATATATATATATCGAGAATCATGAAATAAAAGAAAGACGTAAGAGACGCGAATACCAGAATCAATAAGAGGGAAACTCCTGCACCTCACGAGCCTACGATCACACGAATGCCTGAACAATATAAGAAGATGGCCAACACCCTGGACGTGCGAATCCAGGGTCATCAAAAGCGACCTAATAAGTGTGTGTGTAATGGAAAAGGTGCTCGTGTATAAAAATAATATAAACAATAACAACATGATAACTGAAATAAAAGATAACAGAATAACCAAAATAAAGAATAAGGTTATGAACGACATATAACAGGTATCATGATAAAAGAAACCCACTAATGTCAATATGTGAACCTAGTATATGTCACTAGTTTGGTATACAATCTGGTCATGTGTACAATCATATATCTGTCATAGCTTATTTATATGTACAATCAGGTGATTATGGTCAGTAACTATACACTATAAATAGTTCATTATTATTTATTATGTCAGCGAATACCAATTGTCACCTGTAATAGACGCATCCCATACTACGCCTACTACACGTGTCAATCAGGGTCCTAAGTTATTGAAATTAACAGAAGATACGTTGTCCATGCTTTAGGTGGGTTCCGTATATACCCGAAACCACGGCCAAATCACCTGGCGCTGAACCAGGTGCTACAGCTAGATAGTTAATAGCAATAACAATGTGTTAATAACAATGACAATATGAACAATACGGGATGTCAATCATCCCTTGGAACCCTGCAGTGGAACCGTATTTCGGTTGTGCAACTTATATCATAGGTCCACCTAAAATACAGACGCTGTATCCTTTATCAATTTTCTCAATCCCAGTGTAAGTTGTCAATTTAGATTATTATTTAGAATAATCAATATCCATGTAATTTTGATTACTGGGACGATATGATGACAGTAACAATCTCAATGATGTAACAATAACAATATGGACAATATTACCGTGTATACGGTAGCATAATAGAACAATGTATATGTCATGGTCCGATAATATTTTTTCAGTAACTTTCAATAATATGAATACAATATCAAGCCTGGATACTGCTCAATAAGCAGTCTCATGTAGACTGAGCAATATCTCATATCCATCTGCACTAAAATACAATAGTAACTAATCCATCAACTAACAGTCTCTATATAATCATTGTGAACATCAAATATCAATCCGTATCAGTAATTTGATACAATAAACCACTGTCTCAATATATCAATAATTAGTAATCAGTCTCTCCTTATTAATCTACTCTGATCCTCAAATTATCGATATATACATCCTCTAAGTCACCAGTATATCCAAATCTCAATAACTAAAATACAACATGTTCTGATACATATAATTAAATCCTTATATGCCAATTCGATCAAGATTATCACATACTCCCACTCTATCAAGGACAATTATAGGATCTCAGAGTCAAGTAACATATCAAGTACACGTATCTAAAATATATCAGTTAAACTCACCAATTGATAATCCAAAAAAATAATAGCTCCTAACTGTCCAGAAGTCAGTCTCATCGTATACACTAGCGTCAAGGATATTATATTCATATATATATATATATATATATATATATATATATATATATATATATATATATATATATATATATATATATATATATATATCCATGTATCGATAAGACAGTCTATCAATAAAGCAACATCATGTCTAGCACGTCCTCAATATCCAAAAGAGCTCTAATCGGATTAAGTCACCAAATAATTCGTCCAACAAATACTATACATAAGATATGAATCTCTAACTTCAATCATGAATCAATCATCCTCAAGATCAATATGTTATATTCTAAGATCCATCGCAACAACGTCAGTTACTAGATCAAGTCCCATCTATAGTATATCAATACTAGGTCTAAGCTAAAAACGACAATTTACCAACACATGAATGTTGGCCCAAGGTTACAATTGCCCGTTTTATTGAGTTTTGATGATTACAAAACATATATAGTTATTTGTACTAATAATGTTTGTTGTTTAAGTGTATTTCAGGGTCCTAAGGATTTATGGAGTGTTCTTCCCTAAAAGAAGGTTGTTTTGATTCAAGTCGTTTCCTTTCGGGTTCAAGAATCAAGCTTTGCAAGATCATATGGAGAAGCCCACTTGAAGACTTTGTAGTCACCTAGAACTTATGTAAGATTTAGTTTGTTAAAGTTTGAGGTTGTGGAAAATTGGCTCTAGAACACAAACACACACTTTTTAAAATGCAATCTTTACTTTTGGTATTTGTTTTAAGTTGATGCCTTGATAAATATACATGATTCAAATTTTTACAAAATTTTATATCCTATTTATATCATGTATATCTATCTTCTCAGCATGATACTTAGCCATATTATCCCTACAAAAATATTTTGAAAATTTTCCCAAGTCCAGAAAAACCCATATCTGTTTCTGTTTCAGACCTGGCGGTCGATCGGGCCGATCGACCGGCTCTGTTCTAGGCCAGGACGGTCGACCGCCCAGTCGACCGCATCAGGTGTCCAAGACGTGCACGCTTGTGCACGTCTATCGGTCGACCGATCGGTCAACCGACTGAAAACAGATTGCTCTCTTTTTTTTGTCGGTCGGCCGACCGGTCGACCGCCAGTTCAAATCTTGTTTGCCCTTTGTGGACGGTCGACCGACCGGTCAACCATGGCCAATGGCTATATGCCAAATAGGCTGTCGGTCAACCGGGCCGGTCGACCGACAGCCGGCCTGCTGCCACCAACAGCTCTTTCCAAATTGGTGAAAACTGATTTTTCTCCCTTTTTGGTTGGCAGAAATTTTTGATCTTTGGGGATTAATTTCTGATCATATAAACTTAATTAAATCATATTTTAATTCCCTCCTCTCCCTATAAATAGAGAGGGTTGGTCTCTTGCAAAATGACCAAGAAAAATATGTAGTTTTCAAATTTGAAAAAGAGAGAAAAGTTTTCAAAGCTCTCAATTCTCTCTTGCATTCTTGGCTATTGTTTTTTAGTTGTGTTTTCAAGCAATTTTCATTTACAACTGAGTTTATTTTCTCACTACACTTCTAGAGCCAAAAAAATTCCATCCTCATTCTATAAGGAAGTTGTAAAGAGAAAGTGTTGTAAGAAGTTTGTGATCCTTTTGGTGATCACTTGGTTACTTGTTCTTTCTTATTGAGATACCTCTTCGGTAGAGGTTTGTAAGTGGTGGAGTTCGGTACTCCAGTCTTCGGTAGACCTTTTAGAGTCATCGGTGGATAGTGAAATCCCTTCACGGTGGTGAAGGCGTGGAGTAGAGCGGTGGCTCGAACCTCGAAACAAATACTTTGTGTTTGCGATTGCTTTTGTTCTTGCTCTCTATTGCTCTTTATTTTTAGCTTGTGTTATTGCCTTCATTTCTTGTGATATATCTTGTGTGCACTTTATTATTGCTTCCAATTCATTTCTTGCTAACTTATCGATCAATTCTCATACAACAAGATTGCAATACACACCTCTAACTCTTATTTAGAGGAATCACGAGGAAGGAGTTCAGAGCCCTTCACCGGGTATCCAGCTTCTAGTCTTGTTTTGGGAGATCGTTGCATCATTCATTCATATTTGTTTTAAAAAAATTGTTAGATTAGCATTTACACCTATTCACCCCCCCTCTAGGTGTTTTTAATTGGTATTAGAGCTTTGGTCTCTAAGCTCTTGGCTTAACAACCTTAGAGAGATCCACTATTTGCTAACCATTTCATTTTTCTTACACTTCACTTAGTAAAAATGGTGGATAGAATTAAGACCCCCCAAAGTTTGATGGCCTTAACTTTCCCTTATGGAAGGTTAAGATGACCGTATTTTTGCAATCTCTTGGAAGCCGGGTTTCAAAGGCGGTGACCAAGCCTTTTAGTGCACCCACTGGTGATGAGTCCACTTGGTCCGAAATTGAGACTAAATAATTTGATGCTAATGCTAGGGCTCATTATGCACTACTTCAAGTCCTTAATGATGATGATATCTCTAGAGTTATTCATTACAATCCGCATATGAAATTTGGACACACTTGCTTGTTACACATGAGGGGACCTCACAAGTGAAGAGGGCTAAAATAGACCTTCTTCGGTCCCAATATGAGAATTTTTCCATGCAAGAAAGTGAAACCATAGATGATATGATTACAAGATTTACAAAGATTACTAATGGACTTTCTTCTCTAGGTGATGTTATTGACAACGACCAAAGAGTAAGGAAGATCATCTGGGCTATTCCTCCTTGATGGGAAGTCAAAGCAACTACCTTGAAGAAACTCAATGACAAGGAGGAGATGGAACTTATAGGTCTCATTGGGAACCTCAAAACCCTTGAGATGGAGAGAAAAGCAAGAGAAGAAATGGCTCCCTCCAAGAAGAAAGCCATTGCCTTCAAGAGTCAATCCTCATACTCCGACAAAGACGATGAAGAAGAAGATGATGAAGAGCTCTCACTTCTTGTGAAGAACGTTCAGAGGATGTATAAAGAGGCAAAGTTCCAAGGTAAACGAAGATGGAAAGGTGGTAAAGAAGAGAAGAAGATTATTTGCTTCAATTGTCAAAGGCCGGGTCATATTATTACGGAGTGCCCGGATAAAGCCAAGCCCTCCACCTCCAAGAAGCCTTACAAGAAGAAAGCAATGAAAGCTACATGAGATTCTGAAAGTGAATCCGAGGAGGAAGTTGACATCGCCAACATGTGCTTCATGGCAAATTAAGGCACAAGCAAGGTAACCCCTACCACTCCTTTTGATGATGAGCTTTCCATGGATGAATTAGGAGAAGCATTTGTAGAACTCTCACACAACTATGATTTTCTTAAGAAAAAGTATTTAAAATGAAAAGGAAAATGAGTCTCTTAATCACCAAGTTTTTACTCTTTCTAAAGAAAAAGATGAATTACTTTCCACTTTAGTTTTCACAAAAAAGATTTTGGCAACTATAAGATTTCATGCAAAGGTAAGTTTCTACAAGTTGATAAAAATAAAATTACCTTGCTAAAAAAGAAAATTGATTCTTTAGGAGTAGTTTTGAAAAAGTGTGAATTTGATAAGAATAGACTTGAGGCTAGGTTTCCTAAGAAACAAGCCTCTAAGAAACAATCTCATGCTATTCATGCTCATGCCATACTTCACAACCTCAACATCATGCCAAACCCCCCAAACATGCTCACCCCACACACACACATCATGCATTCATGTATGGGAAAGTGTTTTCATGCACATATTGTGGCCGTAGAGGTCATTTAGTTAAGTTTTGTTATGATAGACTAAATGCATCTCATCATAATGTTTAGGTTCGCTACACTAACTTTCAAGGACCCAAGAAAATTTGGGTACCAAAGTCAACAATTTTGCTAAATGATATAGGTACCTTCCAAGCCCAACGACGTAGAGGGTTGTGGTATCTTGACAGTGGTTGCTCAAGGCACATGACTTGGGATATCAACAACTTTGCAACCCTATCAAGATACCATGAAGGTGGCACCGTCACCTTTGGAGATGATGCCAAGGGTAAAATCATCAGTATTGATATTGTTAAACTTGGTACATCCCCTTTAATTGAAAATGTTGTTTTAGTTGATGGCCTCAAGCATAATCTCTTGAGTGTTAGTCAACTTTGTGATAAAAGTTTTGATGTTGTTTTTGATAATTAGTTTGTAAAGTTATTGATAGACAATCTAACACATGTATATTTTCCGGTTTTCGTGAAAGCAATGTATACATGATTGATATGTCTAATATGTCTTGCAACATCACTTGTTAAAAGCCCTTAATGATGACTCCTGGTTGTGGCATAGAAGATTAGGCCACATTTCTTTTGACCATCTATCTAGGTTAAACACAAAGGAAATGGTGAAGGGTATTCCTTGCTTGGACTTTGAAAAGGACGATGTTTGCGACGCGTGCCAACTTGGAAAACAAACCAAGTCCTTTTTCAAGTTCAAGGATATCATGACATCATGTCCCTTAGAGTTGATCCATATGGATTTGTTTGGTCCTACTCAAACCAAAAGTCTAAGTGAGAATCGTTTTGCATTTGTTTTGGTTGATGATTTTTCACATTTTACATGGGTTTTCTTCTTAGAACACAAAAATCAAGCCTTTTCACATTTTCAAGCCTTTAAGAAAAGAGTAGAAAAGGAAAAAGAGTCTTCAATTTTAAGAATAAGAAGTGATAGAAGTGGTTAATTCATTAACTTGCCCTTTATTACCTTTTGTGAAGAACAAGGAATTAAGCATGAACTATCTTGTCCTAGAACTCCACAACAAAATGGAGTAGTTGAACGGAAAAATCGAACGTTACAAGAGATGGCTAGGACAATGATTAGTGAATATGGTCTCCCTCATTATCTATGGGCCGAGGCCGTTAACACCTCTTGCTACATATCAAATAGAGTTTTCTTATGCAAAAATACTTCAAAAACTTCTTTGAGATTTATTTTTCTAGAAAGCCTAATTCTTCATACTTTAAAGTTTTTGGATGCAAATGCTTTGTTTTAAGTACAAAAGACAATTTGGGAAAATTTGATGTTAGGTCTTATGAAGCAATTTTTGTTGGTTACTCAAATACTAGTAAAGCGTATAGAGTCTTCAACAAGTCATCTTTGACTATTGAGGAATCTATACATGTAAAATTTGAGGAATCTAATATGTTTGTTAAGAATGTTGTAGAAATAGATCCTTTACATGAAAACATGGAGAGAATCACTTTGAAGGATTCACCTACAATTGCAAGCATGCCAAAGGATGATGAAGGAAATGAAGCTAAAGAAAGTGAGGCTCAAGGAAATGAAATTCAAGGAGATGATATAGAGCCTACTCAACAACTTCCAAAGGATTGGACATACAATCCACATCATCCCAAGGACCTTATTATAGGTGAAGTATCTCAAGGGGTAACTGCTCGTTCTAAATTTCAAGATTTTTGTGGACACTATGCTTTTATTTCTCATTTTGAACCCAAGAACGTCCTCGAAGCCGAGGCCGACTCATAATGGTTGCTAGCCATGCAAGAGAGCTCAATCAATTTGAGCGCAACCAAGTTTGGCACCTTGTTCCTAGGCCCCACGATAGACTAACAATTGGTACTAAGTGGATCTTTAAGAACAAGTTGGATGAGTCGGGTAACGTTGTTAGGAATAAAGCTAGGTTAGTTGCCCAAGGTTACACTCAAATCGAAGGTATCAATTTTGAAGAAACCTTTGCACCCGTAGCACGGCTTGAAGCCATACGGATGACACTTGCATTTGCTTCATATAAAGATTTTAAGCTTTTTCAAATGGATGTTAAAAGTGCTTTCTTGAATGGATTTATTGAAGAGGAGGTGTATGTTGAACAACCCCCGGGTTTGTTGATCCTACACATCCGGATTTTGTTTTCAAACTTGACAAAGCTCTTTATGGTTTAAAACAAGCCCCTAGGGCTTGGTATGAAAGGCTTTCTTCATTTCTAATTTCAAATGGTTTTAAGAAAGGAAAAATTGATACTACTTTATTTACAAAACATGTTGAAAATGATATTCTTATTGTGCAAATTTATGTGGATGATATCATTTTTGGTTCTACTAATGAAACCCTTTGCCAAACTTTTGAATCATGCATGAAGAAAGAATTTGAAATGTCTATGATGGGTGAGCTCAACTATTTCCTTGGTCTCCAAATCAAGCAAAGAAAGGATGGGATCTTCATCAATCAAGCCAAGTACACAAAGGAACTTATCAAGTGGTTCGGGCTTGAAGGAGCTAAAGTGAGCAAAACTCCCATGACAACAACCACAAAGCTTGACAAGGATGAACAAGGTAAAAGTGTAGACATTAAGCTTTACCGTAGCATGATTGGTAGTTTATTGTATTTGACGGCTAGTAGGCTGAATATTATGTTTTCTATTTGTCTTTGTGATCGTTTTCAATCGTGTCCTAAAGAGTCCCATTTAGTTGTGGTAAAACGCATTATTAGATACCTTAAGGGCACAATTGAAATGGGTTTGTGGTATCTGAAAATCAGACAATTTAACATGACGTGTTTTTCGGATGCTGACTATGCGGGTTGTAGGGTAGATAGGAAGAGTACAAGTGGAACATGTCAATTTCTTTGTAGTTGTCTTGTTTCTTGGTCTTCCAAAAAGTAAAATTCGGTAGTCCTTTCAACCGCCGAGGCGGAGTATGTTGCGGCCGGAGCTTGTTGTGCACAAGTTCTTTGGATGAAACATACTCTCCTTGACTATGATTTACATTTGATCATATTAAAATATTTTGTGATAATACTAGTACTATTCATATGACCAAAAATGCAAATCAACATAGTAGAACTAAGCACATTGACATTCGGTATCACTTTCTTAGAGATCATTATGAGAAAGGTGATATTGATATTGATTATGTTTCTACCGATTTTCAACTTGTCGATATTTTTACAAAACCTTTAGACTATGCTAGATTTTCCTTTATTTGTGGTGAGTTAAATGTTTGTATTATGGATTCTTGAAGAAAATGTTTTTAACTATGTTTACCCTTTTTGATGTATGACAAAAAGGGGGAGAAAAAGTTTAGCTTGTTTTGATGAAGTTTTGATGAATGCATCTTTGAGTTTTGATGTATGCCATTCAATTATATTTATAGTTTTTCTTTTATACATAACATAATTTGAGGGGGAGCTTTCAAGCTTTTTTCCCCTATTCTTATAGAGCTTTCAAGCTTTTTTCCCCTATTCTTATAAAATAACTTATATGTTTTATCATCATCAAAAAGGGAGAGATTGTTGGCCCAAGGTTACAATCACCCGTTTTATTGAGTTTTGATGATTACAAAACATATATAGTTATTTGTACTAATCATGTTTGTTGTTTAAGTGTATTTCAGGGTTCTAAGGATTTATGGAGTGTTCTTCCCTAAAGGAAGGTTGTTTTGACTCAAGTCGTTTCCTTTCAGGTTCAAGAATCAAGCTTTGCAAGATCATATGGAGAAGCCCACTTGAAGACTTTGTAGTCACCTAGAACCTATGTAAGATTTAGTTTGTTAAAGTTTTAGGTTATGGAAAATTGGCTCTAGAACACACACACACTTTTCAAAATACAATCTTTGCTTCTGGTAATTGTTTTAAGTTCATGCCTTGATAAATATACATGACTCAAATTTTTACAAAATTTTATATCCTGTTTATATCATGTATATCTATCTTCTCAGCATGATACTTAGCCATATTATCCCTACAAAAATATTTTGAAAATTTTCCCAAGTCCAGAAAAACCCATATCTGTTTCTGTTTAAGGCCTGACAGTCGACAGGGCCGGTCAACCGGCTCTGTTCCAGGCCAAGACGGTTGACTGCCCGGTCGACCGCATTCGGTGTCCAGGACGTGCACGCTTGTGCACGTCTATTGGTCGACCGACCGGTCGACTGACCGAAAATAGATTGCTCTTTGTTTTTTGTCAGTCGGCCGACCGGTCAACCACCAGTTCAAACCTTGTTTGCCCTTTGTGGACGGTGATTAGTATCCAATATTGCATATTTTATATCATAATCCCCATGCATAATACAAATAAATAAGTGATTTTTAATCCTCTTCTCTACTTATTTGCAGGTACACAATTAATGGAGAGATATTCAAATAATCACTTAATTAACACTAATTAAGTGATTAATTAAGATTAAGGATAAAGCCAAATCTCAAACCAGATCTAGAGAGATCCGCGCAACAAACTCAGGATCCAAGTGGTCCACGTGGATAACCACTTCCCAACTGATCTCCAACAAGAAGATCAGATCCAACGGCCATAAGATTGCCGCGGGGCGCGGCAAGGGGCGCGGCAATCTTAGGGTTGTTAAGCCCCGGATTTTGTGGCAACAACCTACTCTCCAGAAGCTTCTCCAATCTGCTATAAATACTGCATCATCACCTGCAAGCTGGGACTGATCAGAGAAGAGAGGAGATTAGCTTAGGATTGTTATTTTCATGTATTTTTCTCTTTAGGTTTTGTTCTTGTAGTCCCTCTTCTCTATCCCTAGAATTCAATGTAAAAGAGAGAAAGTGTGAGAGAGAGAGCTTGTGTAATCAAGAGTGACACTTGAGGCAACAAGGATTGATCCATTCTCCACTTCTTCTACTTGAAGCTTGGTTCTAGTTCTTGCATTCTTTACTTGCTTTATTACTTGCTTTCTTTAATTCATGCAATTTACTTCTATGCTTTGCTTTAGTTCTTTAATGGCTTCTTGTAGCTAATTTTCATTCCATGTACTAGTTTACCACTAGCTTAGCCACTTCATTACTCATGGGTGATTGCTTTTGTTAATCTTGCAAGTGTATGATCTTCTCTTCTCCGATGGTTAAACCACCATCTTGCAAATGAGAAAGTAATTAGGTCGACACGCTAGAGGAATTCCAAGCCAACGGAGTGACAACGTTAGGCAAAGCTTTCATTATCAAGGAGTTTGGTAAGCTTGGCAAGCTAGCAAGGTAATCTAGTCTTGGATCTCTTTCTTTAAGTTTCTTGATTCTTTTCTTGTGAATACAACATCCACATCACTTCTTGATTTCTTTCCCACTTCCACATGAACATATCCATCTTCTTTTAGTTTCTTTTGCATCACTAAGTTTATAATCAAGAGAAGGATACTAGTTTGATCACTTCACTACCATACGTTTAAAGCTTCTATCGCGAGCTCTCCCTGAGATCCGACTCGGTATAGCCCTAGGCTATAACGGAGACAAGAAAGGGTACATCAATCACATTCTATACATATAATAAGTACACCTATTTAGTCTAAACAAAATGGCGCCGTTGCCGGGGAGAGCGACGTATTTTTTGGTTTAAAGTGAAGTACTAAACTATTCTTCTTCTCTGTTTGCAGGTTACAGGTCAAGAAACAGGAAAATCTTTGTTGCAGTTACATATAAGTGGACCTGGGCCTCTGCTCAAGAAAGCAGAGCCCAGGATCCCTCTGGAGTGCCGCGGATCCACAAGCTTTGCCGTGGAAACGCGGCACAAAAGAGCTCACTTCTGACAAAATTTTTGCAGGGGCTTCTGCTCTGCAAGATACAACTGCTTTTATACTTGATTTCCTGTATACTTCACTGTATTCCTGTTAATTAAAAAACAGTAAAAATTGGTTGATAATTGCTAAAAATTGTTTAGACACTTGCATTTTAGGCACGTGCCTCTTCAATTCTTTACTTTTACTGTTGAAGAGTGCTGGAGGCAAGGTACGTGTTTGCATTGCATATTAGACTAGGACAAACTCTTGCTTGATTTTCTTGCTTTGAGTGTATCCTAGTTATTTTTCTTGTACACTTGCACAATTCAAATTTAAGGGCATACCCGTAAATAAGATAAGGTGGGGGAGGTCATTACCCTTTCCTTAGCCCGAAAACCATAACCCAAGCACTCACTAACCCAAGCTCTAATTTAATAAAAAGTAGACGTTGGCCCTAGGGACATCTCGGACTCACTTAGGAGATTATCCTAAGGGGAAAAAGTGTTGGAATTTAACTCTTGCAAAATCGGTGTCTAGGAAAGGGTTGAGGGTCGAAAGCCCGAAGGTTGCTGGTTACTTAATTAAGGAACGTCTCCGGACGGAAAACCTCCCACCAACCTTACCCTTCCCTGGCTGATTAGCTTGTGGTTAGAGTCTACACTGAACCTCCTGTGGACGATCTATTGTTAGGAGTCGTCTAGGTCTAAGTCTACCCTAACTTAGGTTAGAATTTTTCTTTTCTTCTTTTGTTTGTTTGTTTGTTGTTTGTTTGTTTGTGATTGTGTGATATGGCTTACAATTACAATTCTTTCCATCATAATCCTTATGTCACACACACACCATATTCAGATAATTCCAACCCGGTGTTTTATAATATGCACCAACCACATACACCGGGTTGGCCTTATCCGAATCACTACGACCCATACCCCCCATCTAATAATTATAATGTCCAAAATAATTTCAACTCTTTACCGAGTAATTGGGGATTCCAGTACCCCGAGTCAAATTATCAAAATCCTTGTCCACCATATTCACCTTGTCCACCATATTCATTTCCTGAGTCCACTTCATATACTCCTTTTTCTGAACCACCCATGGAAGAAAAATCTAAGTTGCAAAGGAGTATAGAAGCCAATTTACTGAGAGTTGAGCAACAACTTCAAAAACATTTGTCTCTCCAATTCCACCATATTCTCAAGAATCTTACTCAGTTCCACCTTTTCATAATGAACAACCATTTGCTTGTGAACCGAGTAAAGATTTCTTGTGTGAGTCAACTTTTCCATCATCACACACTTTTGACTCACACTTCCAAGACAACACTTCCTCTTTCCATCAAAACAATGAAATCATCGATTATGGAAAGATGCTTGAAGACATGACCAATGCTCAAAATGCTAGGAATCGTGACATAGAGTTGATGATCCAATCTCTCCATTCTCATCCTCTTTCTAATGTCACTAGCCACTCTAAATCCAAAGAGTCATGTAGTCTTGGAAATCCAGATTCAATTTCAGCAAGTTTTTCATTTCCTAAACTTGAACTTGTCCAAAATTCAAATCCAATTGACATTTTGGCAAGTTTTTCATCTCCTAAAAATAAACTTGTCCAAACCCCAGATCCAATTGACGTTTTGGCAAGTTTTCCTTTTTCTGAAATTGAACTGGAACATGAATTTGATTCTGAACTTTCACTTGATGATTCCAACTTACTTCCTGATTCAATCATGACTTCCATATCCTTACCTGATTTCAATCCATTTCCCAAGTCAGAATTGGATCCATTTCCTATCCATTGTGAAATTGAATCACCAATCTTTTATGATGATCACATAGAACTTGGCCAATTCCATAATTCTGAAAATCCCATTGATAAATTGGCAAGTTCCCCACATTTTATTGAATTACATGAGGAATGTGATCTTGAACCCCAACTTTGTGATTCAATCTTTCTTCCTGATTCCATAATGACTCCGGTATCTTTACCTCACTTTAATTCTTTCCGGAATCAACTTTGGATCCTTTCCCAATTCACAATGAAGTTGAATCATCCATCTTTGAGGATCATATTGAACTTGCCCAATTCTACACTTCTGAAGATACTATTGACATTTTGGCAAGTTCTCCATCTTGTGGAATTGAACTCAATGAGAAATGTGACCTTGATTTTCTCAATCTCTTTACTTCTGAAACTGATTGTACAATTATTAAGGAAGATGTTGACTTAAGTTTTGAAGAATTGTACGGTGATGAGCTTGAATTTCTTAAAATTGGAAGTAAAGAGATATCACCCATAGTAGGTCACATTCCATTGTTGGACACTGATTGTGGACTTGAGTTTTTATTTCTTGACTTGGACACAATTTCTGATCTCACTTCGACTCCGGCACCATCACTTGACTTAATTCACTTCCCTGAGTCGGTAGTCGTTCCTGTTCTTCCAGAGTCCAAGTCAACTGCTCTATCATTTCATCTTCCATTCTGGGACAAGGATCTTGATGAAAATGACTCTGAAATTATTAGGAAAATCTTGAAATTAGATGGGGTCAGGTATTTAATAAAAATCTCACACGCATGCATCATTTTTATGGGTCATATTTTTGCTATTTTTGGTGGGTTCCTCAAAACCCAAAGAAAAGATGATTGGGCCATGTTCCGTGGACCAATCAGACCACCACCGGACCACCACCTTCAGGTAATTTTTGTTCCTTCCCTTTCCATTTTGTTTCATGCATACATATATCATGATGCATTGAGGACAATGCATGAAATAAGTGTGGGGGAGGGTTTACTAACATAGAGTTTCTAGATTTTCTTTCTTTTACATTTTTTTAGAAAATATTAAAAATAAATAAAAAAAAATAAAAGAATAAAAACTTTTTGAAATAAGAAACAAAGTTTTGCTCTATTTTTAAGAAAATTAAGATGTATCTTAGAGATTAAGAAAGCCTTAATTATGACATCTTAAACCTAGTTGAAGTAATAGATCTTGTTTGAGATTATAGGCTAAGTAAGTAAAATTGGTGAGATATTATTATCTGGAATTTTTTGCCTTAAATAATATGCACTTTACACTTACACATTTCTTGGGATGGAAACAAAGACCAAAAATGCCATATATATATATATAAAATAAAAAAAAAAAAAAAAAGAAAAAAGAAAAAATATATAAATAAAAGATCACTTATTAAGCTGGGAAATTATGCCTCAAGAAGCATGATGACTCACGCCTAACAGTGATCTCACCTATTAAGCTGGGTAATTGTGCCTCAAGAAGCATGATTATTCACGCCTAACGGTGATTAAGAATAATCCCTCTTAGTTTTGTGGCCTTTTTCACTCGAGTCCTTAAACCCGAGGGATGTTTCCTCATCTGGTGCCCTAAGACCATCTGGTCTGGGAGTCATCGGTTATAGGCTCGCTACATGGGTGAACTAGAAAGCCTAAGAAAACTAAGGGAAGAAAAAGGAAAAAAGAATATAGATAAATAAATGGCTTGATGGTTGGAGTTGAAATCCCAGAAATTTTCACAGAGCACGGTGTGCATATTATCTAGGTTTTATGAAAGATAAAAATATTCAATCCAATTTTGAATTCTTACCTTAATTAAAGACAAGATCTTGCATGGATACTAAGTTTAAGGAAGAATGATTATAGGTGGACTTATGACCTAGGATCACTTATATTTTCGCAAAAATAGTTCGTAAACATGTCTCTTATTCAAAATGCGTTTTCAAAACACTAACATTTGTTTTCTTTCTTTATGGATTTTGTGGGTGTAATCCGCTGAAAACCCTCAGGAGACAACACTCCTCCTCTAGGGTAACCTAGAGGTTTAACGGCTTGTTGCACATGCTCAGTGCAATCGCGTCACCTGCGAAAGTGGTGTAATAAACTTGTAGCTTAGTTTTTCTTTTCTTTTTCTTTGTTTTGCTCGGGACGAGCAAAAGAATAAGTGTGGGGGGTGTGATTAGTATCCAATATTGCATATTTTATATCATAATCCCCATGCATAATACAAATAAATAAGTGATTTTTAATCCTCTTCTCTACTTATTTGCAGGTACACAATTAATGGAGAGATATTCAAATAATCACTTAATTAACACTAATTAAGTGATTAATTAAGATTAAGGATAAAGCCAAATCTCAAACCAGATCTAGAGAGATCCGCGCAACAAACTCAGGATCCAAGTGGTCCACGTGGATAACCACTTCCCAACTGATCTCCAACAAGAAGATCAGATCCAACGGCCATAAGATTGCCGCGGGGCGCGGCAAGGGGCGCGGCAATCTTAGGGTTGTTAAGCCCCGGATTTTGTGGCAACAACCTACTCTCCAGAAGCTTCTCCAATCTGCTATAAATACTGCATCATCACCTGCAAGCTGGGACTGATCAGAGAAGAGAGGAGATTAGCTTAGGATTGTTATTTTCATGTATTTTTCTCTTTAGGTTTTGTTCTTGTAGTCCCTCTTCTCTATCCCTAGAATTCAATGTAAAAGAGAGAAAGTGTGAGAGAGAGAGCTTGTGTAATCAAGAGTGACACTTGAGGCAACAAGGATTGATCCATTCTCCACTTCTTCTACTTGAAGCTTGGTTCTAGTTCTTGCATTCTTTACTTTCTTTATTACTTGCTTTCTTTAATTCATGCAATTTACTTCTATGCTTTGCTTTAGTTCTTTAATGGCTTCTTGTAGCTAATTTTCATTCCATGTACTAGTTTACCACTAGCTTAGCCACTTCATTACTCATGGGTGATTGCTTTTGTTAATCTTGCAAGTGTATGATCTTCTCTTCTCCGATGGTTAAACCACCATCTTGCAAATGAGAAAGTAATTAGGTCGACACGCTAGAGGAATTCCAAGCCAACGGAGTGACAAAGTTAGGCAAAGCTTTCATTATCAAGGAGTTTGGTAAGCTTGGCAAGCTAGCAAGGTAATCTAGTCTTGGATCTCTTTCTTTAAGTTTCTTGATTCTTTTCTTGTGAATACAACATCCACATCACTTCTTGATTTCTTTCCCACTTCCACATGAACATATCCATCTTCTTTTAGTTTCTTTTGCATCACTAAGTTTATAATCAAGAGAAGGATACTAGTTTGATCACTTCACTACCATACGTTTAAAGCTTCTATCGCGAGCTCTCCCTGAGATCCGACTCGGTATAGCCCTAGGCTATAACGGAGACAAGAAAGGTACATCAATCACATTCTATACATATAATAAGTACACCTATTTAGTCTAAACAGACGGTCGACCGACGAGTCGACCACGGCCAACGGCTATATGCCAGATAGGCTGCCTGTCGACCGGGCCGGTCGACCGACAGCCGGCCTGCTGCCACCAACGGCTCTTTCCAAATTGGTGAAAACTGATTTTTCTCCCTTTTTGGTTGGCAGAAATTTTTGATCTTTTGGGGATTAATTTCTGATCATATAAACTTAATTAAATCATGTTTTAATCCCCTCCTCTCCCTATAAATAGAGAGGGTTGGTCTCTTGCAAAATAACCAAGAAAAATACCTAGTTTTCAAATTTGAAAAAGAAAGAAAAGTTTTCAAAGCTCTCAATTCTCTCTTGCATTCTTGGCTATTGTTTTTCAGTTGTGTTTTCAAGCAATTTTCATTTACAACTGAGTTTGTTTTTCTCACTACGCTTCTAGAGCCAAAAAAAATTCCATCCACATTCTATAAGGAAGTTGTAAAGAGAAAGTGTTGTAAGAAGTTTGTGACTTTTGGTAATCACTTGGTTACTTGTTCTTTCTTCTTGAGATACCTCTTCAGTAGAGGTTTGTAAGTGATGGAGTTTGGTACTCCGTCTTTGATAGATCTTGTAAAGTCCTCGGTGGATAGTGGAAACCCTTCATGGCAGTGAAGGCGGGGTGTAGAGCGGTGGCTCGAACCTCGAAACAAATACTTTGTGTTTGCGATTGCTTTTGTTCTTGCTCTCTATTGCTCTTTATTTTTAGCTTGTGTTATTGCCTTCATTTCTTGTGATATATCTTGTGTGCACTTCATTATTGCTTCTAATTCATTTCTTGCTAACTTGTCGATCAATTCTCATACAACAAGATTGCAATACGCACCTCTAACTCTTATCTAGAGGAATCACGAGGAAGGAGTTCAGAGCCCTTCACCGGGTATTCGGCTTCTAGTCTTATTTTGGGAGATCAATGCATCATTCATTCATACTTGTTTTAAAAAGATTATTAGATTAGCATTTACACCTATTCACCCCCCTCTAGGTGTTTTCAATGAAATGATACTGATACAAACTTATATCAATCACACAAATAAGGTGAACAATCTCTAATGTCTCCTAAAGTGATACAACAAGTGAAACTGGTAAAATATAATATAAAGTCACTTGAAATAATATGAATAAAAACATCAATATCCAATAACAACAGTAAATAAGAAAATGACATAAGAATAAACACTCACATGAAATGACGCGGTTTTGAAACTGAATCACCGTCTGGTCTTCACTGTACGAACTGGTACTGATTTACGGATCATCTCATGGATCGATCTATGAATCGCTTAAGTATTGGGTCTACAACGAGCACGAATGTGAATCGGGTCCGGATCTCCTACAACGGTCCGGATCTCACCAAACGAATCGAAACACTGCAACATGCAATCAAACATATGAACTCATACAAACCTACCCTCGTACACGTATACACTCCATAATATACACGCGTAAACATACGTGTACACCCGCATATATATGTATACAAGTATAAACATACACCAACATACATGCATACTTAAATAAAAACCAACACACATTAATATAAATACATACACTTATATATATACATATAATATACATACGCACATAACACATATACATGTACACACATGCATACACACATGTATACACCATGTATATACGTACGAATATACATACTTATATACTATATGCATACATACCCATACTTACATATATATATATATATATATATATATATATATATATATATATATATATATATATATATATTATATATATATATAATATATATATATACACACACATATATATACATATATACATATATATACATATATATATAGGTATATACATATATATACATATATACATATATATACATATATATATATATATATATATATATATATATATATATATATATATATATATATATATATATATAACACATGCATGTAAATGTACCCATATTTACACACACCCCCTTATACATAATAATACATGCATACACTAAACATACCCATGCAAACATATCCATTAATTAAACTTTCACATTATTACAACTTATACCCCTATACAAGTAAATATAGTACTAACTTCGGGGCAACTTGCGGCGCACCAACGGAGGCTCTGTCGGGGGCCGTGGAGGGTGTCGTTGGATAGAGGATCTCGTCATGAAGGGTGTGGGTGCGTTCACGCTCGCCGATGGCGATCAATGACGACACACAGAGAGACGAAAAATGGCTCAGAGTAAGAGGCCTCATGGAGTGTTGCTTGGATTGCCTTCCATGTCCATGATGAAGCAAAGGAATTGTAATACCCCGTTCCTGGAATACGTACTTGGTTGCGTATTCAGATTTTCGATCGTATTTTTCGATTTGTTTCCTGTATTTTATTCTGTATCATGAATTCTTTACACGATTATTTTATGTTGGATTTGGATTCGTGGACTCGGAGTCAGCCCTAGTCTGAGCCGAGGACCCGATCATAGTGTATTCTTCGATTTGGTATTTCTGACGTGTAGAATTGACCGATTTCAACTTTAAATGTTATTTTCCAATTTATTAGACTTTCTGTGATTTTCTGGATTTTTCTCGGATTAAATTGAATTTCTTCAAAACCGGTGTCGGCCAGTGCCGCTGACCGATTCCCAGATTTTTAATTCTCAAACGGTTTAGAATTTCATAATGGTTCTTTAGACTTTATTTCTTGGAATCATATTTTCTGTCTATATTCTTTTTCTGAGAATTTTATGATTTTATGGAAATTCTTTCGGAGTCGGTAAATCACTGATTCCGGGATTTTTAATTTTAAAACCATACGGTATTTCTTCGAACGGATTTCACTATTGGTCTTTATATATTATTCTTGATTTTTGGTTAAATTTTCAGATCATTCCGAGATACTGGAATTTCGGGCATTTTTCCATTATTGCAAATTCCAATTTCCACCAAAATTGCCACCTCATTTCCCACTCACCCTTCACCTTACCCCACTCATTCTCTCTCCTTCCCATGGCCGGCCAAGTGGCCTTGTGAGGGACACCTCACCTCCCTTTTTGCAAGAAAACCCCTTACATCTATCCTTTTTGCACCCACTTCACAAAATCCCCATCATATTTATTCATTTCCTTTTGCAAATCACCCTTTTCTCTTCCACTTCAACAAGAGAGAAACTCTCTCCCAAAATCCCTCTTCTTCCTCCACCAAACCCTAACCCAAAGAACTCCCCTAAACTCTTCCACCTCCATCTCAAGACTTCAAGGATTCATCAAGGGCTTCATCAAAGAACTCCACCTTCAACCACAACATCAAGATCAACCTCCTCCACTTCAAGCTTCAACAACACTTGGTGGATTGAAGCCATCATCTTCTCCATTTGATCAAGCCTCCAATTGGACCCATCCTAGTGAGTACCTTACTCACCAAGACCTAGATAACTTTCTATTTACTTGTAATGGAAATTCTTACACACTAGTATTTTAAAAATCCCATCTTTAGGTCACCAAAACTCAAATCCAATCCCCCATGTGCATATACTTACTCACTAGGCTAGACCATCTTCTAGTGTACTTGTATTGGTAGATCAGGTCCCCTCATACCATAAAAATCCTATCTTTGGACCATTAAACCGAACCCCATAAAAATCTGATTTTTCTGACCTAACAGCAGCAGGTTCCCGAGGATCGGTCGACCGGCAGTCGACCGATCACTCGACCGATGTGCACAACGTGCACAGCTTTGAGCTGGCGGTCGACCGGCAGTCGACCGCTGACTCGACCGGCCTTAGGAATTAGGTGGACCAGTCGACCGGCAGTCGACCGGCCAAAACCTGGAGCTCACGGCTTCTTCCCGGTCGACCGACAGTTGACCGCTGACTCGACCGTTAGTTATATCCCCCAGTCGACCGGCAGTCGACCGGAGGTCGACCGACAGCTTAATTCTGGGCCAGAATTTCTGACTTTTCCCTTTCTGGTTTTGATCCTACCCTGAATACTTATATGATGTTTTAGTCTTGTTTTATGCTTCATACTTGTACTGCACAACATGTTACACAATGGATCTTATGCTTGGATCATACGAATGTATCTTGTACCTAACGAACTATTACTCGTAGTACATCACCTCTAGCCACTTCACCTTATCATGCTTATGTATGTCCATGCAATTACTTGTTTTATTTTATGAGTGTACCCTGCCATGATATTATAGCTTCCTTGTCCTATAGCATGCGTGGCAGACCCTACGAGGTCGTTGAACCGTAAGTGGTATCTACGTTTCCACATGCCTTATCTTAACACAGCCTTGTTAGTTATCTACCTCCTTTTAACACATGTATATCACATGACACCTAACATGTACTCACGTGACCAACTGGCATGCCACCACCTTGTTAGGCCCGATTGTTACGTCATGATTGACCCGGCCCATTATACATTTATTGTTATGCTTTATTTCTTGCTATACATCACCACTTTGTCATGCTATCCCTTAAACCAAGCATGATACACTTGACTTTATGATTATCTTATTTACGGGAACCCTGCCTTGTTTTATGGAACTAAGTGCCACATGGAACAAAGTGCCACACCACACGGTGGGGGCCACCTCTTGAAACCCATGGGGGCCACCTCTAGAATCCACTCCCTCAGAACAAAGTGCCACTTGGAACAAAGTGCCACACCACACGGTGGGGGTCACCTCTTGAATCCATGGGGGCCACCTCTTGAATCTGTAGGGCTATTGCTGTCATGTTCACTTATTCCCGTAAACTGATAATCCTTAATAAGCTACAACTTGCATGGGGTGTGGGTGGAAGTGATGGATGCCGGAATGATACCTTGCTTATAGTAGGTGGACGATATATGGTAGACTACTGTTAGTGGGACCTCGGGCCCACACTAGATGACTGTTAGTGGGACTTTGGGCCCACATCCTGATTACTGTTAGGGGGACTTTGGGCCTCCAAAACCGGTTCCAGGTGTATGGAAACTACTATAAGAAGTGTTATCAGTTCTCCATCTACTTCCGATAACGACCCTCGACTTTCTTATATATGGATGTATGTGAGTCGGGATCGATACCGAGACACATACCTAGATATATGGGTTAGACGAGTAATAATAATAATAATTGACACTGTTATGGATATTGTTATGATTCTTGATATTCCAGGCATGTTCCAATTAGGTTCCCAGTTGGCGACACTTATTATGATTTCAGTAATTCCAGTGATGATTCCGTTTTAACTATTACTTGTTCCTGTTTTGGATTTATGGTTGTGTCTATCATGTATTCTCGTTTTGACTATCGTATGACATTGCATCTCTGATTTTATACGCTTGATTTCCTGTGGCATGAGATAAGGGTATATGTATGAGGGTTTCCTTATTTGGATTATTCCTTCGATGTACTAGTCTCATGGGACAGTGACTTAAGCATGTATAATCACTTTTGCTTGTAATCAGTTTTACTTGTATATCTTGTGTTATGATTATGTTATATCCGTTCTTATCTTCTATGCTTGTGCGCTGACCCATACATGTCTCTTAGCCACTTGGCTGCAGTTCATTTATTATTATATGTCTTGACCCCTTGGATTTGCACATTCAGATTCCGAGGCTAGATCGGAGTGGAGTTGCCCCTCTTTGATCGAGCCATCCTTAGCGAGCAGGCATCCCAGCTCCAGCTCCTTGTGCCTGACTTCTTTTGACTCACGGGATCTCCACCCTACTCGTGAGCCCTTTTGTACTTTTGCCGTATATTTCACTTTTGGACTTATATGATAAAAGACATATGGACTATGTATTGTTTATCATATATTGTGATGACTTTGTATTGTACTTTATGTTGGCATATATGTGTGTATACCATGCTCTGTGTTGCACTCTGATCCTTTCTTGTTGTACTTTATGCTTAGCGTATATACGTGGGGGCTTCTCCTGACCTACGTATATACGTCGCAGTGACGTCCCCGTATTTGTGGAATCGGGGCGTTACAGGTTGGTATCAGAGCTTAGGCTCTTACCACTATAGTACAAACAAGTAACAAATTCTAGTAATTTGCGGATGCCAACATCAATGTACAAAGTTGTCTAGTCCTTTTGATTTATCTAGTCCTTCTTGACTCCACATTTAGTCCTTCTTGATTCCTTCCTTCATATCCTGAAATCCTTCCATTCCATGTTCCAGCTCCTTCCAGTCTGCCCATACCTAGTATCGATGGAGAGGAGATCGGGTCGCAGCAACTCGGGATCAGCATCGAATGGAGCAGCGGGAGAGAGTGTGGATATATTGAGGGTTATCCAGATGATGATGGAAAACCAGCAACAGCAGATGGAAAATCAGCAGCAGCAGACCGAGCTTCTCCGGCAAGAGATAGCAGCACCTAAGGGACAGAGGCCGGGGAACATATCAGACTTCAGGAGGCTGCAGCCAGCCATATTCACGGGTGGAGAGAAACCCCTGGAGGCTGAGCAATGGTTAACGGACACATCGGACTTGTTGAAGGCAGCCCGTGTCCCAGAGGAGAACCAAGTGGAGGTTGCCAAGATTCAATTGAAGGATATAGCTAGAACTTGGTGGCTAGCTGAGGAGGCAAGATTGGAGAAGCCTGTCACTTGGGACACCTTCTCCAAGAGTTTTTACAGCAGATTCTTCCCTGTCACAGCCCAGAAGGACATGGAAGAACAATTCATCAGACTTCGGCAGGGGAGTAAGCCCGTGGATGAGTATGCCGCGGAGTTTCTCAGATTGAGCCGCTTTGCCCCGTACATGGTGACGGATGAAGAGAAGCGGGCAAGCAGATTTCAGCAGGGCCTGCGGATGGACCTACAGGTATTCCTGGTGCCCCAGCAGCTGAAGACGTATTCTGAGGTTCTCACCATAGCTCGAGAAGTAGAGCGTGGACTGGAGAAGAAGAAGGAGAATCAGATGAAGAGCCAAGCCAAGAAGAGGCCTTTTGAGTTGATGGAGGAAGAGGATGCAGATAGGGCAACCCAGGGCCCGATGATGAAGAGACCATTCCAGACCCCTCTTCCTCAGATCACATGCAATTTCTGCCACAGACCCGGACATTACAAGAGAGATTGTCGGGTGGCCAATGGATTATGTTTGGCATGTGGGGCAAGAGGTCATGCACTAAGGGATTGCCGGTACAGGAGGTTTGAGCATACGGCACCAGTTAGACCAGCTCTTCCAGATCCAGCACATCCAGTCCCAGCACTTCCAGCACCGCCACTGAGGAGAAACCCAGAGCCCGTTGACCGGAGAGCCCCATTTCCACCCCAACGGTATGATCATCAGCAGAGAGGGATGAGAGCTAGAGCAGATCAGGGCAGAGGCCAAGTTCACGTCAAGGCAGCAGAGGCTTCAGGTGTTGCAGCAGAGTGGGAAGATCAGTATCCAGATCAGGAGCCTTAGGATTTCTTGGTAACCGCTACCCCATTTCTCGTATTTGAGTTGGTTATCCTTCTTAATATTCTTCCATTGTCATTCTATCACCGTTCATTCTGGTGCTCCCTAGGTTCATCTTATTTCCTGTTTTGGTTTTATGATGCCTTATTCGTGCCTTCGTTCCCTTTGTGTTCAATTTACCCCTTAATGAAATTGCGAGGACGCAATTTTTGTAAGGTGGGTAGATTGTAATACCCCGTTCCTGGAATACGTACTTGGTTGCGTATTCAGATTTTCGATCGTATTTTTCGATTTGTTTCCTGTATTTTATTCTGTATCATGAATTCTTTACACGATTATTTTATGTTGGATTTGGATTCGTGGACTCGGAGTCAGCCCTAGTCTGAGCCGAGGACCCGATCATAGTGTATTCTTCGATTTGGTATTTCTGACGTGTAGAATTGACCGATTTCAACTTTAAATGTTATTTTCCAATTTATTAGAGTTTCTGTGATTTTCTGGATTTTTCTCGGATTAAATTGAATTTCTTCAAAACCGGTGTCGGCCAGTGCCGCTGACCGATTCCCGGATTTTTAATTCTCAAACGGTTTAGAATTTCATAATGGTTCTTTAGACTTTATTTCTCGGAATCATATTTTCTATCTATATTCTTTTTCTGAGAATTTTATGATTTTATGGAAATTCTTTCGGAGTCGGTAAATCACTGATTCCGGGATTTTTAATTTTAAAACCATACGGTATTTCTTCGAACGGATTTCACTATTGGTCTTTATATATTATTCTTGATTTTTGGTTAAATTTTCAGATCATTCCGAGATACTGGAATTTTGGGCATTTTTCCAATTATTGCAAATTCCAATTTCCACCAAAATTGCCACCTCATTTCCCACTCACCCTTCACCTAACCCCACTCATTCTCTCTCCTTCCCATGGCCGGCCAAGTGGCCTTGTGAGGGACACCTCACCTCCCTTTTTGCAAGAAAACCCCTTACATCTATCCTTTTTGCACCCACTTCACAAAATCCCCATCATATTTATTCATTTCCTTTTGCAAATCACCCTTTTCTCTTCCACTTCAACAAGAGAGAAACTCTCTCCCAAAATCCCTCTTCTTCCTCCACCAAACCCTAACCCAAAGAACTCCCCTAAACTCTTCCACCTCCATCTCAAGACTTCAAGGATTCATCAAGGGCTTCATCAAAGAACTCCACCTTCAACCACAACATCAAGATCAACCTCCTCCACTTCAAGCTTCAACAACACTTGGTGGATTGAAGCCATCATCTTCTCCATTTGATCAAGCCTCCAATTGGACCCATCCTAGTGAGTACCTTACTCACCAAGACCTAGATAACTTTCTATTTACTTGTAATGGAAATTCTTACACACTAGTATTTTAAAAATCCCATCTTTAGGTCACCAAAACTCAAATCCAATCCCCCATGTGCATATACTTACTCACTAGGCTAGACCATCTTCTAGTATACTTGTATTGGTAGATCAGGTCCCCTCATACCATAAAAATCCTATCTTTGGACCATTAAACCGAACCCCATAAAAATCTGATTTTTCTGACCTAACAGCAGCAGGTTCCCGAGGATCGGTCGACCGGCAGTCGACCGATCACTCGACCGATGTGCACAACGTGCACAGCTTTGAGCTGGCGGTCGACCGGCAGTCGACCGCTGACTCGACCGGCCTTAGGAATTAGGTGGACCAGTCGACCGGCAGTCGACCGGCCAAAACCTGGAGCTCACGGCTTCTTCCCGGTCGACCGACAGTTGACTGCTGACTCGACCGTTAGTTATATCCCCCAGTCGACCGGCAGTCGACCGGAGGTCGACCGACAGCTTAATTCTGGGCCAGAATTTCTGACTTTTCCCTTTCTGGTTTTGATCCTACCCTGAATACTTATATGATGTTTTAGTCTTGTTTTATGCTTCATACTTGTACTGCACAACATGTTACACAATGGATCTTATGCTTGGATCATACGAATGTATCTTGTACCTAACGAACTATTACTCGTAGTACATCACCTCTAGCCACTTCACCTTATCATGCTTATGTATGTCCATGCAATTACTTGTTTTATTTTATGAGTGTACCCTGCCATGATATTATAGCTTCCTTGTCCTATAGCATGCGTGGCAGACCCTACGAGGTCGTTGAACCCTAAGTGGTATCTACGTTTCCACATGCCTTATCTTAACACAGCCTTGTTAGTTATCTACCTCCTTTTAACACATGTATATCACATGACACCTAACATGTACTCACGTGACCAACTGGCATGCCACCACCTTGTTAGGCCCGATTGTTACGTCATGATTGACCCGGCCCATTATACATTTATTGTTATGCTTTATTTCTTGCTATACATCACCACTTTGTCATGCTATCCCTTAAACTAAGCATGATACACTTGACTTTATGATTATCTTATTTACGGGAACCCTGCCTTGTTTTATGGAACTAAGTGCCACATGGAACAAAGTGCCACACCACACGGTGGGGGCCACCTCTTGAAACCCATGGGGGCCACCTCTAGAATCCACTCCCTCAGAACAAAGTGCCACTTGGAACAAAGTGCCACACCACACGGTGGGGGTCACCTCTTGAATCCATGGGGGCCACCTCTTGAATCTGTAGGGCTATTGCTGTCATGTTCACTTATTCCCGTAAACTGATAATCCTTAATAAGCTACAACTTGCATGGGGTGTGGGTGGAAGTGATGGATGCCGGAATGATACCTTGCTTATAGTAGGTGGACGATATATGGTAGACTACTGTTAGTGGGACCTCGGGCCCACACTAGATGACTGTTAGTGGGACTTTGGGCCCACATCCTGATTACTGTTAGGGGGACTTTGGGCCTCCAAAACCGGTTCCAGGTGTATGGAAACTACTATAAGAAGTGTTATCAGTTCTCCATCTACTTCCGATAACGACCCTCGACTTTCTTATATATGGATGTATGTGAGTCGGGATCGATACCGAGACACATACCTAGATATATGGGTTAGACGAGTAATAATAATAATAATTGACACTGTTATGGATATTGTTATGATTCTTGATATTCCAGGCATGTTCCAATTAGGTTCCCAGTTGGCGACACTTATTATGATTTCAGTAATTCCAGTGATGATTCCGGTTTTAACTATTACTTGTTCCTGTTTTGGATTTATGGTTGTGTCTATCATGTATTCTCGTTTTGACTATCGTATGACATTGCATCTCTGATTTTATACGCTTGATTTCCTGTGGCATGAGATAAGGGTATATGTATGAGGGTTTCCTTGTTTGGATTATTCCTTCGATGTACTAGTCTCATGGGACAGTGACTTAAGCATGTATAATCACTTTTGCTTGTAATCAGTTTTACTTGTATATCTTGTGTTATGATTATGTTATATCCGTTCTTATCTTCTATGCTTGTGCGCTGACCCATACATGTCTCTTAGCCACTTGGCTGCAGTTCATTTATTATTATATGTCTTGACCCCTTGGATTTGCACATTCAGATTCCGAGGCTAGATCGGAGTGGAGTTGCCCCTCTTTGATCGAGCCATCCTTAGCGAGCAGGCATCCCAGCTCCAGCTCCTTGTGCCTGACTTCTTTTGACTCACGGGATCTCCACCCTACTCGTGAGCCCTTTTGTACTTTTGCCGTATATTTCACTTTTGGACTTATATGATAAAAGACATATGGACTATGTATTGTTTATCATATATTGTGATGACTTTGTATTGTACTTTATGTTGGCATATATGTGTGTATACCATGCTCTGTGTTGCACTCTGATCCTTTCTTGTTGTACTTTATGCTTAGCGTATATACGTGGGGGCTTCTCCTGACCTACGTATATACGTCGCAGTGACGTCCCCGTATTTGTGGAATCGGGGCGTTACAGGAATTTAGGCCCAAATCAGCATCATTTTCTAGTGCAAAGATGCAGCCACTGTTTGCAACCAAAAAAAACCTAAAGATAGAGAAAGGTAAACTTCAGTCCAACAATACCATAACAAAAAGACATAAAGACATGTATAAATGAACAATGCATAGAAGAAAGAGAGTAAGAGCCATCAATATTGCATTTCCCAACCTGGATAAATCCCAAAAAGATGAAGAAAAAAAGATGGAGGTGGCTGGTCTTGCTCGTGGCGCACAGTAAGGAGCGGGAGGGAGGATCCAAGGCTGGGTGACTTGCGTGGCCGGGGGTCTGCGGAGGGTTCAACGAGGCTGAGGAGCGAGATCTGCAGGGCTTCTACGTGGGGGCTTGGTGCAGCCTGGTTGCACGAGGAGGTGGAGGAGGAGATCGGCCTAAAGAGGGGCAGGTTAAGGAGGTTGTAGGGCAGTGTGGGCTGAGGGTGCAACAAGGATAGGAGGGAGTTGGGTTTGTGAATGGATGTTGGCTGGATCTAGGGAGGAGAGGGAAGGGATCTCGCAGAAGAAGAAGGAGGCATACTGGCTCATGGTTCTCGGTGGCGTTCAGAGGAGGTGAATGATACTCATGGGGAGAAGATGGAAGAGAGAGGGGCGACGGCGTTGTACACATGGGATAGGGTTAGCTGCAGTTTGTGAGGGGTGAGGGAGATAGAAGGGAGAAAATGAAATAAATAGGGAGAAGATTACGGTGGGCTTCTGGGCTGTGGGCTGGAATGGAAAGAAAAAAATAATGAAATTAAAAGAGAGGAGTAGAGTAGGTTGGGTTGGGCCTAATGAACTATTGGGTTGGGTAAAAATGAAAGGAAAGTAGCAATAATGCTAATAACATTTTATAAACAATAATAATAATAATAAATAATAATAATATAAATTACACATGCATAATAAAATACTATGATGTATTATTAATCATGTATTTCAAAATACAGTTATTACACTCCTCCTCATTATGATTACTCCCGGCATCATTGTTGTTTCGGTTGGTGAGGAGTTGAGCGTGCATCTGTTAGACATTGTCCAAGGCTTCTTGCTGGGCCTTGGAGGTTTACTCTTGAGCTTCCAATCGTCGGTGGAGGTCATCATTACCTTTCTCGGCCATATGCACCGACCTCTGCCCGTTCGCAGCAAGCTGACTGCTGAAAAGGCGTACCCACTATCATCCCCCTCATCATCAGACCATTAGAATAAACTTTTCAATGGTTCTGGTGATATTACTATAGTCGAAGAGGATGGTTGCTCATAATTGCAGGGTATTGAAATCACCTAGAAGGGGGTGCATAGGTGATGAGCTAATTTATTGGTTAATAATGCGAAATTAAAACTTATATGATGCAAACTAAATCTTCTTAAACTAAACACCAAGTATAACATAAGAGTGTAGCTGGATTTTCCCTGAAGGGCTCTGGACAAACTCCTCAAGATTCCTCTAAATAAGAGTTGAGGTGTCGCGTTGGCTCACTTGGTTGAATACAAGTGTTAGCAAACAATCCCCAAGCATATAACAATTAAGCACACAATATATCAAGCATATAAAGATAAAGACAACATAGGCATGCAATATATAAAGACAAGTAAGAGATAGAGAGCAATCGCAAACATGGGATATTTATTTTGAGGTTCGAGCACACTTTCTCTACATGGGTTCAACACTATGAAGGATTTTCACTAAAAATGATCCCACCAGATCACTCGGTGTCACAACACCTACAAGGCGAGTTTACACTTGAACTCCTTGGACTCTCTAGTCCCTCTACTCGTTCCCTCAAGAACACACCGCAAGCCCACTAGCTCACCGAGGCCGCACCTCAAACAAAGAGTTCACACACAAACTCAAAACACCGCGAACCCGCAAGTCCACCTCCTCAAAGTACAAAATAGAACTTTGGTGATCACAACACTTTGATCACCTAAAATCCTCTCACAACAAAGATCTTATAGGTAGATATAACAATGGATAGCTCAAGTGTTGTGTGAGAAAAGTAGGATTGAAATGGTGGAGGAAAACACAAGGAAATCACTTTTGAAAAACTATAGATAAACTCTTCTTTTGAATGGATGTATTAGGCTCTAATACAAGTGGAGAAAACCTTTTGAAAGAGTAAGAAAAACTGGTGCAAAAATCCACTTGAAATCTTGTATCAAACAGCCTCAAAACCCCCCTTTAAATAGGCTCCAAAAACTAGCCGTTACAGCCAAGATGACCTGTCGTCGACCGCCCGGTCGACCGGCCAATGGCCAGATTTCTGACCGTTGAGCCAGCGGTCGACCGGCCGGTCGACCGTGGCAAAGATACAGAGAGCTAAGCTCTCTGCCGGTCGACCGCCCGGTCGACCGGGGCCATTTCCAAAGAGCAGATACTCTCTGGCGGTCGACCAGCCCATCCTATGCACGTCTGTGCACGTCGGTCAACCGTTCCGATCGACCCGCTCCTGGTCCGGTCGACCAGTCGGTCGACCGCCAGAGCCTGGCAGGCCATTAATAGGATATAAAACTTGGGTTTTTTATTTAAAATAAAATCCTTTAAATTCATGAAAAATCTACAAAAATAGTTTCAGTATAATACTTTAATAAACAAACATGTTTGAGTAAAATCAAGACATGTTACAAACATTTTGAACTATTTTTGTAACTTAGAAATTTTAGCTCAAAACAAAAACTGTATTTTTTCAAATTGGTTTTTTCAAAACTTCTCCAAATACAAAAATAAGATATTTTAAACACTTTTAAAGCATGGTGTGTATGGATATGATCCACTACACATAAATGATGAAATATCTATGTTTTTGAACAATAAGCACTAAAATGATTTTGGTTAAAAACACATGTATATAATAAACTCCAAAAACTAAACCGCTATTTTGTCAAAATGAAAATTCTTTTATGAAAACTTATCTAAACCAAGAGTGTGTGTGTGTGTGTGTGTGTGTGTGTGTGTTATACTTGAGCAATCCACCAACTATTCTATCCTTTACATTTTATCTAAAAATAAAATCTTAATAAAGCAAACCTAGACTCAAGTCTTGATCTTTAAGGTCTTCACTTGAAGTCTTCTTCTCCTCTTGACTTGGTCCAAACATGATCCAAAGAGCTAGACTCCTATTGAGTACTTGAGGTGTTAGCTCCAAAACTTAACTTTAAATCCTTTGTTGAAGCTAAACACCAACTAAAATCTTGATCATAAATTTGAGAATAATTAAATACAAGATTATTAGTACTATAACTACATGAGTTGATCATCATCAAAACTAGAGTGATGGGCCTTTGGGCCAACAATCTCCCCCTTTTTGATGATGATAAAACTCTTGGAGTTATATATGCATGGATTAAAGTAAAGCTTCGAAGAAGCTACCCCTTAACTCATGCATCACAATATATAAATAGATATGGCAATAAAACACATGAATCTAAACAACTAAACATGCATCAACAAGGTGAGAGACATAAAACATAAATCCAAAATCCTTTTTCCAAAAACTTTTTCTTCCCCTTTTTGTTTAAACTTTTAAAAAACATTCTTCCCATTTTCTAAAACACAAGATGCATAAACTTAATATATGCAAAAACACAAATATGCATATATAAACTCAAATACTTCTCCCCCTTTTTGTCAATCATCAACAAAGGGGTTAAAGTAAACACAAAACAATGTTCTCCCCCTCTTTGTTAGAAAAAAATCAACAAAGGGGTGAGCACAAATCAATCAATAAAAGATATATGCGATATACATTCATGAAGAGGAAGACGCTAAGTTAACTTTCCTACATATATGCATTACATGAAGAAGGGATGACAAGCCCTAACTCACATAACGCATAATATGCAATGCATATGAAGAGATGTGAAGCTCATCCTATACACGTGTACCGCATAGAGAAGAGTTGTCAAGCTCCTCAATATAAAATACACTCAACATGAATCTATATGTAGAAGAGATGTTAAGCTCCCCTTGCATATAGGACATATAAATCAAAACATTTTTAATATTTCTTATTAAAACAAATTTTAAATTTTCTCAATAAAATAAATTTTGAGATATCTTAGTAAATCAAATTTTAAGATATTGTAAATAAACATTACTAATTTTGAATTTTAATTGTAATTGACACATTTTATCAATTGAAATAACAATGAAATTTTGATTCCAATGAAAGAAAATATTTTATATTTTGATACCAATTTAAATTTTCATAAATACCAATTGAAATAAATAGATCAATAGTTACCAATAAGGATACCAATTGAAATAAATAGTTCAATAGATACTAACTGAAAAATATTGTACATTTTGATATCAATAAAAATACCAATTGAAGATAATGCATAAGCTTATATAAAAAGTATCAATTGAGAAATCAATTGAAAAACAAGATTTGAATTAAGCTAAGCATAAACATATGTTGTGCTTTAAACATGTAAATATCTTGAAAATCAAGCACAAACAAATCATATATATATATATATATATATATATATATATATATATGAAAAGAGAATACCAATAGAAATTGATATTATTTGAAATGAAGCATACATATATAGAAAACAAAATATGAGTATATACAAAATAAATATCAATTGAGATACCAATTGAAAATAATAATGTAAATAAAGTATATAACTCATAATTACCACCCTTTTTATGCACAAGATAAAATATTTTTCAATAAAGCTTACAAGGCATACTCGCCCATCAGTCCTCCCTTAAAAGGGTAGGTAGGGGTTTTCGAAATTAGGTGTTTGAAAATATTTTTAGCATTGAAAATCACTACCAAATGAAGAAAACTAACTAGTTAAAAGTAATTTTTGAAAAACTAGTTAAAGATCCTTCAAAACATGAAACCAAATCGTATGTATTTCATGAATCATACCAAATACATAAGAGTTGACAATCAAAATCAATAAAGCTCATAAAAGTGTTCATGGAACAAGGTGATGACTAAATAAATGAAGTGTGAGTATTCAATAATCATGTAAATAGCATTTTCATGAAAATAATCAATAAGGCTCAAAACAAACATGAATATTATTTTATCACAAATCATGAAAATTTATTTTTCATAAAAAGTTGAAAAACATAAAAATTCATTTTTCATCTAAAAATAAACTTCTAGGTATATGTATGATTTATCCAAAACTAACAATATGCATACATATCTCAAACATGAAAAGAATCTATGATATAGTTTGCATGAAAGCATGAGACTCAAGGGGTATACATGTATATTTATTAGATTTGAATAAAAAGTGCATATACATGAAGCAAAAACATGAAAATAGGCAAACCATGTATAAATGAGAGAATCATCAAAACTAGGCTATACATGTGCATGTAGCGAGAACAAATGAACAATGAAGTGCAAACATATATGAATCAATTTGTTGCTCACTACTTGTACACGTATATACACAAGTTTTGACAAATACTACATCTAACCATGTATTTACCACATGAAACATAAAACAAATAAAACATGAACGTGCTAAAAATATCATAAATGAAAAAGCATGTAAATAAACTAAGAGTTTTAGAGATAGTTACCAATACATGAACTATACTCTAAATCTCCAAAACATGGTGGTCGTCCCACCAAACCTCCTTGATAACGGTGCATCAAATATGTGTCCATCAAGTCCATGTGCATCCACCATCAAGGCACCAATCCTCTCACGTTTTGTGAGAGCCCGCACCTACATCAAATATAAAAGGTGGGGATTTTGGTACCCATTTTCTTTTGGGTCCACGGGGTTAGCATCTAATGGAACACAAACATTTTTCTTAGCAAAACTAATATGATGTATCTTATCAAAACAAAACTTTGCTAAATGGCCTTTGCGGCCGCAATGTGTACACTTGTACACTCTAGGATGCATATGTGTATGAGTGTGATCATGACGTGCAAAGTGTGCATATGCATGATGAGGGTGATGTGCATGAACATGGGGAACTTGTTTCTTTTGAAACAAGGATTCCAATCTTTTATAGTTAAATGCATAATTGCTCAAAGTTGAGCTTAAACAGTCTATTTTATTTTTCAAAAATTTCATCTCATTAGTAGTGGCATGTAAAGCATAGTAAGAATGAGAATCATTTTTCTTTTTCTTTTTAGAAACATTTTCCTTTTCTTTTTTCAACAAATTTTCTTTTCAAGGAAGTGTTTTCATGCAAAGCAACTTCTTTTTGTTTTTCCACCAAAACAATCTTATTTTTCAAAGTAGTGTTTCCTTCACAAAGATCATTCAATTTAGAAAGCAAGGAAAAATTTTCATTTTTCAAAGATTCATTTTCTTTTGAAATATTTTCAAAATTTTCTTGTAAAGAATCTTTTTCATTTAACATGCAAACAAATTTCTTTTTCATTTTCTTATTTTCTTTCTTAAGCATGTCATATTTTTCTGGAAGTTGTTGACAAAAAGATTCAAGCTCATCATAAGGCATATCGACATCTTCTTCTACCTCAGATTCGGTTATTACCTCAAGAGGGTTATCCCCTTGGACTATGTAGCACACATTAAAAGCATCACTTCCAACATCTGAGTCGCTCCCCGCATAATATTGTTCTTGTTTGCTGAGGGAGAGTATAGTATTCCAAATTATAAAAGCCGAATCAAGATTAGCAACCCTAGATAAATAATCATCATTTAGGGTAGATCTTAAAGCATGTAGGGCTTTTGCATTAGCCTCATTATTTTTGCCATTTAAACAATAAGAATCTCTAGTAGTGATAAAATAAACATGAATGCCTAGGGCTTTAAGGAATAAAGACATCTTAACCTTCCAAGTTTGGATGTTAAGAATGTCAAAAGTGGGAGGTGACATGAAATCCATGGTCTGTGCACAAATGTTGTGATTAGCTATAAATGAGGATCTTTAACTCTAGGTTGTTAGACCCAAATCAAGAGCACGTGGCTCTAATATCAATTGAAATCACCTAGAGGGGGGTGAATAGGTGATGAGCTAATCTATTGGTCAATAATGCGGAATTAAAACTTATATGATGCAAACTAAATCTTCTTAAACTAAACACCAAGTATAACACAAGAGTGTAGCCGGATTTCCCGTGAAGGGCTCTGGACTAACTCTTCAAGATTCCTCTAAATAAGAGTTGAGGTGCCGCGTTGGCTCTCTTGGTTAAATACAAGTGTTAGCAAACAATCCCCAAGCATATAACAATTAAGCACACAATATATCAAGCATATAAAGATAAAGACAATAGAGGAATGCAAGATATAAAGACAAGTAAGAGACAGAGAGAAATCGCAAACATGGGATATTTGTTTCGAGGTTCGAGCACACTTGCTCTACGTCCCCGCCTTCAACACTATGAAGGATTTTCACTGAAAACGATCCCACTGGATCACTTGCTGCCACAACACCTACAAGGCGAGTTCACACTTGAACTCCTTGGACTCTCTAGTCCCTCTACTCATTCCCGCAAGAACACACCGCAAGCCCACTAGCTCACCGAGGCCGCACCTCAAACAAAGAGTTCACATACGAACTCGAAACACTGCGAACCCACAAGTCCGCCTCCTCAAAGTACAAAGTAGAACTTTGGTGATCACAACACTTTGATCACCTAAAATCCTCTCACAACAAAGATCCTATAGGTAGATATAGCAATGGATAGCTCGAGTATTGTGTGAGAAAACTAGGATTGAAATGGTGGAGGAAAACACAACAAAATCACTTTTGAAAAACTCTTGATAAACTCTTCTTTTGAATGGAAGTATTAGGCTCTAATACAAGTGGAGAAAACCTCTTGAAAGAGTAAGAAAAACTGGTGCAAAAATCCACTTGAAATCTTGTATCAAATAGGCCCAAAAGCTCCCCTTTAAATAGGCTTAAAAAACTAGCCGTTACAGCCAGGATGACCTGTCGGTCGACCGGCTGGTCGACCGTGGCAAGGATATAAAGAGCTGAGCTCTCTGCCGGTCGATCGGGGCCGTTTCCAGAGAGCAGATACTCTCTGGCGGTCGATCGTGCGGTCGACCGGCCCATCCTGTGCACGTCGGTCGACCGAATCCTAGTTCGGTCGATCAGTCGGTCGACCGCCAGAGCTTGGCAGGCCATTAATAGGATATAAAACTTGGGTTTTTTATTTAAAATAAAATTCGATAAATTCACAAAAAATTTCAAAAATAGTTTCAGTATAATACTTTGATAAACAAACATGTCTGAGTAAAATCAAGACATGTTACAAATATTTTGAACTATTTTTGTAACTTAGAAATTTTGGCTCAAAACAAAAACTGTATTTTTCCAAATTAGTTTTTTCAAAACTTCTTCAAATACAAAAATAAGATATTTTAAACACTTTTAAAGCATGGTGTGTATGGATATGATCCACTACACATAAATGATGAAATATCTATGTTTTTGACAATAAGCACTAAAACCGTTTTGGTTAAAAACACATGTATATAATAAACTCCAAAAACCAAACTGGTATTTTGTCAAAATGAAAATTCTTTTATGAAAACTTATCTAAATCAAGAGTGTGTGTGTATATATTATACTTGAAAAATTCACCAACTATTCTATCCTTTACATTTTATTTAAAAATAAAATCTTAATAAAAACAAACCTAGACTCAAGTCTTGATCTTGAAGGTCTTCACTTGAAGTCTTCTTCTCCTCTTGACTTGGTCCAAATATGATCCAAAGAGC
The DNA here is from genome assembly GCA_038442645.1 of Agave tequilana. Taxonomy (NCBI): domain Eukaryota; kingdom Viridiplantae; phylum Streptophyta; class Magnoliopsida; order Asparagales; family Asparagaceae; genus Agave; species Agave tequilana. Next base: position 33,698 of record JAVJIF010000257.1, on the reverse strand, counting down.
TAGACTCCTCTTGAGTACTTGATGTGGTCTTAATGCATAAGCTCTTAAATCAAACCGTGTTAGCTCCAAAACTTGACATTAAATCCTTTGTTGAAGCTAAATACCAACTAAGATCTTGATCATAAACTGAGACTAATTAAACATAAGATCATTAGTACTATAACTACATGAGTTGATCATCATCGAAACTAGAGTGATGGGCCTTTGGGCCAATAATTGCCACCCTGGATCTGGTATTTCAGATTACACCTTCTTCTCTTAGGAAGACTTGGCCTAAGCCAGGGCTATAGTCCGGGTTTGGAGAACTGAACGAAGGGGAGTTAGCACCACGCGGTGCTTGTCTACCCCTATGCGGCTCATACCCCCTTCTTATCATGTTGACAAATGTTGAGGGCGGATCTAGTAGATTTCACAATTTGCTCCTTTTGTGATGCTTGGTAGAGCTCGCATCGATAGTCGATTAAAAATCGACTGTCGGATTGGAAGAGTGGCGGGCACTGATCCTAATTGGCAATGGACTAAATGGACCGTCACCAATTGACATCCCACTTGTCCATAACAAGGAGGAGTATGGAGTAGTTCTAACTTTCGCTTGTTAGTTAGAAATTCTTGGAGATCAGTGTTAACCAAACTTACGTGAGGTTGTTTGGATCGGAGAACTCTAGCCTTGAGGCTTCTTCTTTTGTGTGATTTAGAAATCACCTTGTCAGTTGTATTAACTTCGCTTGGCGAATCTAGACGTGTAGCTCCGCTGCAAGGCGTGAACTTACCACTGGAGGATTTTGGGAGCAAGTCACAGTAACTTTACTTTTAGCACGCTACGGTGCTTTGTTCTCGGCCTTGTAGCGAAGGTGGCTAGCACTACTGAGTGGTTCGGTTCCAGCCTTGCGGCTGAGACTTTGTTAGTACCTTTAGGTACTGGCGCTGCGTTAGCTATGCCCCCAGTAACTTCACTTGTGAGAACGAGGTTGATGGTATCGGTCACTGCTTCCAAATTAGGCGAATGCAGAAATACTAACTCAGCCTCACGGCCAGTAGTTTTGGTTATGCTGCCTAACTGTATAGTCATTTTGCCTTTGTCTTCGTATAATAGGCGAAGTTGTGCTGGAGCTTCACACGGAATTTTCTACTTCGCTCTCCATACCTACTTGGAAAACGAATTCTTAGGTTCGCAAGGAACCTATCTAGCCTCGCGTGAGACACTTATAGCCTCGGTTGAGGCTGAGAGGAGCTGGGATGAGGTTCGTCTAGTTGCTTGCCCGATGAAGGCTGATTTTTGTTCTACAACCACTGAAGTATTGGCCATAGAAACCTTCCTGTGCTTTCGTGTGTGAAGCACTGGACTACCCCCAGAGAGTAGCTCTTCAAATTTTCCTAGTCAAAATGAATGACCAAATTTTTGACAATGATGGGCTCAAGACTCTGACCGTTGCGTTGTGATACTGTCTCCTTATTGCGGAAGAAGACACTTCTCCCTAGCGGAGTCGCCATCTTATTTTCCACTGAAAATTAATTCAAGAAAAACTTACAAAAAAGAATAGAGGAGCAAAATTACAAGTATTCAGAAGAAGAATTACAAGTAGATCTCCTCTGAGATTTCTAGAGAAGTATACCGGTAGGAATCTGATCAGCGTGCGATCACTTTATCCCTTTGACGATGCAATCAGTCAGATGATCAAGTTGCTTCCCTATTAGGATTCCCTTCTCGCTTGGTTCTGAAAATCGAGTAGTTAGAAGCAAGAGAATAAGAGACTATTCTTTGGAAGAATCTCTACTCTAATTGAATTTCTTTCAGACAATATTCTCTCTAGCCTGGTCACCTTTTTGTTCCTCTCTGTTCCCCTCCATGTCTTCGTCCCCAGTAAGGGACTATTTATAGCTGGAATAGGGTGTAAGCGCCCACTTGAATTTAGCAAGGCTGAATTAGTCTTTAGCTTCACACAAGACTGCAAATGACCTCACAGCGAAGCTGCTTGTGAGCTTCCAGCGAAGCTGAAAAGTGTTCATGCGAACTTCTCCCTGCCGTTATGGCTTAATTATCTCCACTTAATGTGGGACGAAGTTGGCGGGTGTAACTGCCCACTTAAAATGGCATTAATCCCACTAAATTAGTGGGGTTCACCCATTAATCCTCCAAATGAAAGGGTCAATTGATGACCTGGTAAAGCTCGCGCGGAGCTAAGTCATGTGAGGTTAAGCTTCAGCTTAGAACTTCAGTGAAGTTACCTTCATAGTTCTTCTGCGAAGGCGGGCTAAGCTCATAGCGGAGCTACACCCATCTTTCCTTCTAGCGAATCTAGAGGTAAAGCTTCTAGCGTGAAGCTTTTGGATCAGCCTCTGGCGGGGCTAGATGGGAGGCTTTGAGCGAAGCTCGCAGTAAAGCTAGGCGAAGATGTAAGTTAGCTCCCAGTGGAGCAATAGAGAACTTCACAGTGAAGCTAGACAAGCTTAGCCTCTCATGCGAGGCTATCCTCTCGGGGCTAACACGAGGCTAAGTATTGAGCTAACTTAGCATTTTAATCCTGCTTGGATCTCTTCAAAGACAATTTCAGCTTACTGTCTGCTTCACTGGATCAGTAAAGTCCAAGTCGTTGCCTTGTACCTGGTCGTCAGTCAGTCTTCTACTTATCTTTTGTAAATGTCGATAATTTAGACATCGTTTAGACTGGTTGAAGATAAATGTGAGAGTTCTGTCTTTTTAGAATGTCCACAACTATTCAGTTAGTCGATCGATATGTGAAGGTTCCCAAAGGGGAAATCACAAATGTCCTTATCCGGATCAAGGATTTCATCTACCCCGTTGACTTCATTGTGCTTGAGACCCAACCTGTATCAAACCAATGGTCTCAAACTCCATTCATCTTAGGGCACCCAATCTTTACTACAGCTAATGCCATAATCAACTGTAGGCACTGGTCCATGCGATTGACCTTTGGAGACATGACAAAGGAGGTTAATATTTTCAATCAGGAAAACAACCCAGGGATATGAATGATTAGATATTTGAGATCAACTCCATTGAAATTTGACCAGTAAGCATGAAGAAAGCATGGAGATAGACACAGAGAGCGAGTTTGATATGGAGTATGAGGATTTCAATTTAGACCAGATTATTAATTTAGCAGTGGACTGGGCGTCAAGCCAAAGTGTACTTCATCCCAGGACAAAAATTCCAAATCTCCCTTCCAATGAATCCACTCCTTCCTTAGAATTAAAAGCTTTGCCTTAACATCTCAAGTACGCCTATCTGGGTGGAAAAGGAACACTGCCTGTCATCGTAGTATCCCATCTGACTGGAAAACAAGAGGAAAGCTTAATGTCAATTTTAAGGAAACACAGAGAAGCCATTGGATGAAAAATGAATGACATTAAAGGGATAAGTCTAGCTAACAACACCGAATTCATTTGAATGATAAGGTGATTCCTAGGAGGGACCCACAGCGTAGGCTTAACCCAGTCATGCAAGAAGCTGTGAAAACAAAAATTTTAAAACTATTAGACAATGAGATTATCTATCCCATTTCTGATAACCAATGAGTTAGCCCGGTCCACACTGTCCCTAAGAAAGCTGATTTTGCGGTAGTAGAAAATGAACACAAGGAGTTGGTACAAACAAGACTACCTACCAAGGTTCGTGTTTGTATTGGCAATCAGAAATTGAATGCAGCTACCCGTAAAGACCACTTCCCGCTACCCTTCATCGATCAAATGCAAAAACGCTTGGCTGGACATGAGTACTACTATTTTCTGGATGAGTACTCAGGATACAATCAGATTCTCATTGCTGCAGAGGACCAGGAGAAGACTACGTTCACTTACCCATTCAGAACCATTGCCTACTGACGCATGCCCTTTGGATTGTACAACACTCCTGCTACATTCTAACAATGTATGCTCAGTCTTTTCTCCGATATGGTAGAACTTTTCCTAAAAATTTTCATGGATGATTTCTCCATCTACGAAGATTCATTTGACCAGTGTCTTCATCATTTAGAGTTAGTTCTTGAAAGATGCACGAAAAAGAACTTAACTCTAGATTAGGAAAAATGTCACTTCATGGTAAGACGGGGGATTGTCTTAGGACATGAGATTTTGAGGAGAGGAATCGAAGTTGACAAAGCGAAGATAGAAGTAATCGCTAAGCTTCCACCACCCAAATGCATTAAGGATATCTGATCTTTTTTAGAGCATGCTGGGTTCTACCGACGGTTTATTAAGGACTTTAGCAAAATCGCTAGACCCTTAACCAATTGCTCGCAAAAGACGTGCCCTTTGATTTTAATGATGGATGTTTTAAATCATGGGAGAAGCTTAAGCAAGAACTGATATCTACACCTATCATTTCGGCTCCAGACTGGACCCAACCATTTGAGATCATGTGTAATGCTTCAGACCTTGCGATTGGCGACAACGTATCGATAATAAGCAACATGTGATCTACTATTCTAGTTGGATATTGAATGACGCTCAGCAAAACTACACTACGACTGAGAAGGAATTCTTGGCCATAGTATTCACGTTGGAAAAATTTCGTCCATACCTGCTAGGATCGAAAACCACAGTTTTCACATATCACTCAATGTTAAGATATTTTATGATAAAGAAGGACGCAAGAGCAAGACTCATCATTGAATCCTTCTTTTACAAGAATTTACTTGGAGATTCATGAAAAAAGAGTATGGAAAAAGTAGTGGTCGATCACTTATCTAGAATTCCCAACACACCTATTAAGGAAGAACAGATCAACGAGGATATCCCAGATGAACACATTCTAGCAATCTTTAAGGAACCCTGGTATGCTGACATCATCAATTACCTTACCACAGGACAAGTACCCTCTGAATAGACGAAGCAAGATAGATATCACTTCTTCGCCCATGTACGATTCTTCTTTTGGGAAGAGCCTTACTTTTTCAAATACTGTCCTGACCAAATCATCAGACGGTGTATACCAGAGGAAGAACATAGGAGTGTATTGACTTTCTGCCATGAACTTGCGTGCGGTGGACACTTTGGTCCCCGCAAAATCGCCGAAAAGGTCATACAAAGTGGGTTCTACTGGCCCACTTTATTCAAGGATTCCTTCAATTTTTGCAAGTCATGCGCAAACTACCAACTGATAATGGATCTCATTTCTGCAACAGGGCTTTTGAAGCCCTGATGCATAAATATTCTATCACTCATAAATTGTCCACATCGTATCATCCCCAAACCAATGGGCAAGTAAAAGTGACGAACAAACAAATTAAGCTCATCTTGAAAAAAAACCATCAGACAAAATAGAAAGGAGTGGTCCACCAAGCTGATAGATGCTCTATGGGCTTATCGAACTGCTTTCAAAACTATCATCGGTATGTCTCCATACCGAGTGGTATTTGGGAAGGCCTGCCACTTGCCAATAGAATTGGAAAATCGTGCTATATGGGCCATCAAACAATTAAATTTTGATTTAAATAAAGCCAACGAACTGAGAAAACTGTAAATTTCAGAGTTGGAGGAGATAAGAAATGACGCTTATGAAAACGCAAAAATAACAAAGAGTAGGACCAAGTTCTTTCATGACCAATGCATACACAGAAAGAATTTTGTCCCTGGACAAAAACTTCTATTCTATAATTCACGGCTTCACATCTTCGCGGGGAAGCTCAAAACTCGTTGTTCCAGACCCTTCACTGTGCACACCATCTTTCCACATGGTGCTGTGATAATTTTTGATCCTAAGAGTGATAAGTAATTTAAGGTAAATGGACAAAGATTAAAATTATTTCTGACCACTGAACCAGAGTCACAAGCTGAACATGTCATGGGTCTTTTAGACCCATCTTACAAGTGACTATACTCCACCACAACCAAAAAAAAAAAAGAAAATAAAGACAAAGAAATTAAAAAAGATCATGTAAATAAATTAAAATTAAGAATTCTTTGTATTTCTTTTCCTTACACCTGTTTATTGCATTTGCATTCACATTGAGGACAATGCCTGAGATAAGTGTGGGGGAGTGGTACTAACATAGGATTTCTTTGTTTTTAATATTTCTTTCTTTTTCTACAAAAAATGAATTAAAAAATTCTTTGTTTTTAATATTTCTTTTTCTTCCATTTCTACAAAAAAAAAAAACTTAAAAGTAGTAGAGAATCTTTGATAGTCTTTTTGTAAAAATGCAAAATATTATGAGGATTAAGAAAACCCAAGTTAGAAATTCTTTACTTTAGCCTAAATAAAGAATATAGGTTTGACTGATAGTTTCAGAGGAATTAGAAAAATAACTAATCTCTTTAATTTTGCCGTAGTAAATATGCATTGACTACACACACTCTTGAAATTTATAGACAAAGACTATAAGTGTCACACATACCAAAAAAATAAAAAAAAGAAAAATGTATATAGTTATAAACCCAATTAAGCTGAATAATTGTGCCTTAAGAAGCATAATTACTCATGCCTAAAGGAATGAAACCTTAGTTTTGTGATCTAGTTTACTTGAGTATTTAACCTTAGGAGTGTTTTCTCACCTGGTGCCCTAAGACCGTCTGGTTTGGGAGTCATCGGTTAAAGACTCGTTATACAAGAAAATTAGAAAGCCTAAGGAAATTAAGAGCAAAACCAGTACATAAATAAACACTAATAAATTTTGTGGCAATAGAGTTTGATTTGAAAATTTTCAAGTAAATCATCATTTCATACAATGCATATCATTTAAGGCAAAATAAAAGAATTAGTTTGAAGTACAAAATTCCTCTTAAACTTAAATAAAATCATATTCTTGCATGAAGACCGAAGTCTAGGAAGAACTAATAAGGGTTAGACCTAATGCTTATAATTATTTAGTTATTTTTACTAAAAAAATTAAAAAGCTTTTTCTACTTTAGGAAGAGTTTACCAAAAATAACTAACACTTTCATTCTTTTCTTGGATTTTGTGGGTGCAATCAGTTGAAAACCCTCAGGAGACAAAACTCCTCCTCTAGGGAAAACCTTAAGGTTTAATGACTTGTTGCACATGCTTGTGCAATCGCGTCACCTGTGAAAGTGGTGTAATAAATTTTCTTAATTTAGCTTTTTAGTTCATTTTTGTTTTGCTAAGGGACGAGCAAAAGATAAGTGTGGGGGTGTGATTAGTGTTTATATTTGCATATTTTTTATTACATTTCATATTTATCTTAATAAAATTTTGTTAACTAATGGGTGTTTCTCCTTGTTTCTAGGTCCATGGCTTGAAGAAGAAAAGAGACCCAAAACTCCAATATATTTGATGATTTTTTAGAACCAAGAAGATGTCCAACACTTGAAGCCCAATCTGCTATTGCTGGGAGCAGAAGTCAACACATTTATTGCAGACACAAGCTCCTTACCCTGGCACCAGTCTGCATGCTCTGGTGCTAGCAGACTGGTTCCAGCATAGCCGCAGAAATGCAGCCCATAACGCATTGTCGCAGTCATCCTAGAGCCGTTCTGCTAGTGCCAGGGATCATACTCCCCACTCCATCTCCCATGCACCTGTGCCTATAAATACTTCTCTGGATTTTCAGAGAAGAGGAGCTCTTGTTAGTTGGTAGTTGTATTTTTCTTTGCTTTCTTATATTCCTTCTTTGTTTCTTGTAATAGGTTAGCCATTAGAGAGAGAGAGAGAGAGAGAGAGAGAGAGAGAGAGAGAGAGAGAGAGAGAGAGAGTGAATCTTGTATCTTGAAGGTGACAATCAAATACAAGTGAAGTTCTTACTTTATTGCATTGTTCTTTGTGTTTTTACCTTACTTTTTCATGCACTACTTTAGTATGTCTTCTCTCCTTTCATCTTCTCTTTTGCTTTCATCTACCATGTCTAACTAACTACTAACCCACTAACCTCTAGTAACTTGCTTGAGCAACCCACATGAATCAATAAGTGTCAAACAAGCCTTGTGCAAATAAGAGCTATGATATCTTATGATGAGAGTTTTTAACTCTAACTTTGTAAACCCCCGCTCCCGGAATACGTACTTAGTTGCGTATTCAGAATTCTCGATCGTGTTTTTCGAATTGCTTCCTGTATTTGTTTTGTATTATGAATCCTTTATATGATTGTTTTGTCTTGGATTTGGATTCGTGGATTCGGAGTCAACCTTAGTTTGAACCGAAGGCCCGATCCCAGAGTATTGCTCGATTTGGACATTCTGGTGTTCCGATTTGATCGATGTCAGTTTCAAGCATCGTTTTTCAATATTCTAGATTTTATATGATTTTTTGGAGTTTTCCTGGATTTAAGTTGTAAATCTTCAAAACCGGTGTCGGCCAGTTCTGTTGACCGATTCCCGGATTTTTAATTTACAAACGGTTTGGAATTTCTAAAAGTGCCTTTTGACATTACTTCTTAAAATCATATTTTCTATCTAAATACTTTTTCTGGGATTTATCAGATTTTATCAAAATCCGGCCAATCCGGTGTATACCGAGATTGACGGTTGACTTCAGGATTTTTAACTTGAAAATGAGATTGAATTTCTGAAAACCGATTTCACCAAAAATCATTTTATAATATTTATGATTTTTGAGGATTTTTGGGAAACTTTCCGAGCTATTTCATTTTCGGGCTTTTCCGGTGTTTTTGGTATTTTCCCAGATACCGAGGATATTGCCCCATGTATTCCACTTTGTCTTTTCCCTATTTTCTCTCTCCTTCCTCAAACGCGGGTCTCACCTACCTGGGATTCTGCATTTATTGTGAAGATCCTCCCCATGTTGCATTTAATGCACTTCAGATCAAATCCCATCAAGCCATCATGACTTTCTCTCTCCTCTGTTAAACGCAGCCTTCATGCTTTCCCTAAACGCGGCTTTAATCCCTGCGTTTGGCCTATTTTTCCTAAACGCAGGAGAGTGCTGCGTTTGAGTGGGAGAAACGCATGATTCTCCTCTTTTGTTGCTTTTGTTTTATATGGTGTATATTCTCCCTTCTCTCTTTTCATTAATTCCTCCTCTTCCAAAATGTCATTTCCAAGATATCCCCACTCCCCCTCATCATCATAACCGGCCAAGTGGCCAAGAGAGATACCTAACCCCCAATTTTACAAAAACCCCTCTCCTTTATTTATTTGCATCACCTTCACAATCCAACTCCTATAAATACCCCCTCTCCTTCTCTCTCCCTTCATTTACTTCTCCTTCTTCTTCCTTGCTTCCTGCAGCCAACAGAGAAGCCACCAAGAGAGAGCTCCTTCTCTTGCTTCCTTTGTTCACCCAAACTCCACCTTCTCCATAACTTCTTCACCAAACTCCACCACCTTCATCCTTTCTCCATCACTTTGTGAGAACCGGCCACTCCTTTTGGATTGGGGTCGTGTTTCTTCTCCGGCGGCAAAACTTAGGGCCGGTACCCTCCTTTTGGATTGGGGCCGAACCTCCCTTCGTTGGACGCAGCAAGGATCATCTTAGGCGAGTGATCTCGCTTTTCCTCTTGATCTCTTACTGGTTATGCGAGTGCTTTTTCTCGCCAAAGACTTGTATTTTTATCAACAAACCATAACTCTTAATAGCTATTTATGCTCACTGTTTTACAGTATTAGTCGACTTACCCAAATCATAAGTCGACTAACCCCTTGAAACGCAGCCTGATTTCTTGTGACGCAGCTCTATTAGTCGACTACTTCTTTTCCTCAGTCGACTAACCCCTTTTGAAACGCGCCCTTCTTTGAAACGCAGCATGCCCTAGACGACTTGGCAATCGCCCTAGTCGACTATCTTTTCTTCTGAAAACGCGGCTCTTTGAGACGCAGCCTTGATCAGTCGACTTACCCAAAAGCCCTAGTCGACTAACCCTCCTCCTGAAACGCAGCTCTCCCAAACGCAGCTGTACTAGTCGACTTGGTCCCCCTTTATAGTTGACTACTCCCTTGTCCCAAGTCGACTAACTTTTCTGAGACGCGCCACTTTTCTGAGACGCGCCACTTTCCTGAGACGCGCCACTTTTCTGAGACGCACCATCTTTCTGAGACGCGATCCTGCCAAACGCAGCCCTGTTAGTCGACCTGGTCCTCCTCTATAGTCGACTAACCCCTTCACTAGTCGACCACCTATTTTCCCTAGTCGACTAAGTTTGGCTGACTGTTATGATTAATCGCTTTATTGACAATAGACCCTTCCTATTGACCTTGTATCGATCATGTGCCTCCAGTTACTCAGCTTCTCTTGATCTTACTCAACTATTACTCAACCACTTGCCAGATACAATCTGTCACACACTTGTCCAATATGTTACCACCTGACAACCGTCATACTACTACCTGCTCCCGTCAAGTCCTGAATGGAACTAAGTGCCACACGGAACAAAGTGCCACATCACACACGTGGTGGGGGCCACCTCTTGAATCTGTGGGGGCCACCTCTAGAATCCATTCCCCTCAGAACAAAGTGCCACATGGAACAAAGTGCCACACCACACATTTGGTGGGGGCCACCTCTTGAATCTGTGGGGGCCACCTCTTGAATCTGTAGGGCCATCTCTTGTCTATACCTGATTCCTGTTATGACTCCTGTTATGATCCCCGATACGTATATCCTGAATTCCTGATCATGTCTTGCTTGCTTGATATATCATTATAATTAGACAACTTGCACCTGGTTTGGGGGAAACTGATGGGCCCTGATTAATCATGTTCATGGTGGCACTATAGAGTCGCGCGTGGCCACATACTTGAGGGATCACCTGGCGGCCACCAGGGATTCCGTGGGGTGTACTGGCACCCCTACTCCTGATTTTCCTGCCGGGTATGCACACGCCCTAGACCTATTTCTATGGGATCTGCGATACTCTATTCCTGTTCGGGCGTCCATAAGTCCCGGTACCTAGCGGTACGTTCCAGCTCAGCACCGGATACTCCTGAACCGTTGTCCCGGGCATGTACGGGGCCCATCCAGAACATGATCCATCGAACTTTATCAGTTTCCAAATAACTTGCTCTATAAGTTGTAAGTAGAAGTATGTGTAATGGGACGCATACTAAAACCTACAACTTAGACAGCCTAATTATAATAATAGTCTAATACGATATCGTTGTGTTGTTTTGTAACTCGAGCTGTACAAGTTCAGGTTACGGTAACATGAGGTAAAGGTATATAGATGAGGGTTTCCTTGTTTGGATTATTCCTTCGAGGTACTAATCTCATGAGACCATAACCTAGACCTGTACAATTGGATTTACTCGTAATCGGTTTTTATTCTGTTTTATCGGTTTTATGTTAACTTAGGAGATAACTAGTATTGCTCTATCCACTTTACTGCCTATCTTGTTATACCACGGATGTCAACTACTGCATGCTTATGTCTACAACATGTTTTTCATGCTTATAATCTAGAATTATTGTTACCCATGTGCTTAACTATACTCGCCATTTGGCTTTCGTATTACCACTCGCCTGGGGAGTTTCATCTGACTCCCCTGGATTCTCACGTCCAGGTCCTGGAGCTTGGAGCTAGAGGATTCTTCTTGCTGAGGACCAAGTTTACCTCTGTGGAGCGGTCAGATCAGCTGTAGCTCCAGTCCCATCCTTGCACCTCCTGGTTGGCTCGCGATACCTCCAGCTATCTCGTGGGCACCCTTTTGTACTGTTCATATATGTACATCTCTTGTACTCTCGCATTTGCGCCTGTCAGGTGATGTAATATTTTTGTAATATTGATCACCTCTGGTGATGACTCTGTAATTGTACTCTTATGTTGGAAATGTATAATGCACCACTTGCTTCCGTACTCTGATTCTTGCCTGTACTGATGCTTAGCGTATATACGTGAAGGTATTTTGACTTGCGTATATACGTTGCAGTAATGTCTCCGTATCCGCCAGGATCGGGGCGTTACAGGGTGGTATCAGAGCTTAGGCTCTTACTTCCTCAGTACGTCCAGATGGCAAATTAATGGTAAAGAAATTTGCAACTGGAATGCTTGAGTCCTGGTTATACAATCCAACTACAAGTGCAGAGTTATCTCTCTCTTCCTTCTAATCCATTTCTGGTATCCTGAAACCTTCAATCTTTTACCTCCCAGTTTCTTCTTGTTACCCATTCCAACCGACTCAAATATGGAAAGACGGGGAACGCGTAATGGTCCTAGTGCCTCTCAAGATGGACCCAACAGGGACAATGATGGTATGATGAGGGTACTTCAAGGGATGATGCAGAGTCAACAGCAGCAGACTGAGCTGTTACGTCAAGGACTGTTGGTTGCACCCCGAGAACAGAGACCAGGCAATGTGTCAGATTTCAGGAGATTACAGCCGGCAATCTTTTCGGGAACAGAGAAGCCTCTGGATGCCGAACAGTGGCTGATAGACACGACAGATCTTTTGAAGGCGGCCCGAGTTCCTGATGAGAACCAAGTGGAAGTGGCCAAGATACAGCTAAGAGATGTGGCTAGAACCTGGTGGTTGGCAGAAGAAGCAACACTGGAGAAACCCATCACATGGGATCAATTCTCAAAGGGTTTCTATGAGAGATTCTTCCCTGCAACAGCTCAGAAAGAAATGGAAGAACAATTCATCCGGCTACAGCAACGGAATCGGTCAGTGGATGAATATGCTGCTGAATTCTTGAGGCTCAGCAGGTTTGCTCCCTACATGGTGTCAGATGAAGAAAAATGGGCTAGCCGGTTTCAGCAAGGACTGAAAATGGATGTCCAGATGTTCCTTATTCCTCAACAGCTGAAGACATACTCCCAGGTTCTCTCCATTGCCCGTGAGGTGGAACGTGGACTGGAGAAGAAGAATGAGAACCAGGTGCAGAACAAGTCAGTGAAGAGACCTTTTCAGTTGATGAGTGAAGAAGATACAGCTAGGACAACCCATGGTCCGATGATCAAGCGACCATTCCAACCTACCCCTCAGCAGATGATATGCGGGTACTGCCGGAAGCCCGGACACATCCAACGCAATTGCCGAAGGGCTAATAGGCTATGTTTGGTATGTGGATCTGGAAATCACTCTATAGGTGATTGTCCATTCAAGAGGAATTATCCAATACCACCAACATTTCCAGCACGAGCAGCACCCCCGGCACTTCCAGCTCCACCACTGAGAAGAAATCCAGAACCATTGATCGGAGAGCTCCATTTCCACCCCAGCAATATAATCACCCACAGAGAGGAGCAAGACCCAGAGCAGACTATGGCAGAGGCCAAGTTCACAACATGGCAGCAGAGGTATCAGATGAAGCAGCAGCAGAGTATGAAACTCAGTATCTGGAGCAGGAACCTTGAGGATGTCACCGTTTGCAGCAACCCCCTGACCTTTTGTATTTTGAGTTGGTAATCCTCTGTGGATATTCCTCCTTATCCCGTTCTCATTGTCCATCCTGGTCCTTCCTGTGTTCACCTTAACCCTGTTTTGGTTTTATGAAGCCTTTATTCCAGCCTTTGTCCTCCTTGTGTTCAATTTACCCCTTAACGAAATTGCGAGGACGCAATTTTTGTAAGGTGGATGGATTGTAAACCCCGCTCCCAGAATACGTACTTAGTTACGTATTCAGAATTCTCGATCGTGTTTTTCGAATTGCTTCCTGTATTTGTTTTGTATTATGAATCCTTTATATGATTGTTTTGTCTTGGATTTGGATTCGTGGATTCGGAGTCAACCTTAGTTTGAACCGAAGGCCCGATCCCAGAGTATTGCTCGATTTGGACATTCTGGTGTTCCGATTTGATCGATGTCAGTTTCAAGCATCGTTTTTCAATATTCTAGATTTTATATGATTTTCTGGAGTTTTCCTGGATTTAAGTTGTAAATCTTCAAAACCGGTATCGGCCAGTTCTGTTGACCGATTCTCAGATTTTTAATTTACAAACGGTTTAGAATTTCTAAAAGTTCCTTTTGACATTACTTCTTAAAATCATATTTTCTATCTAAATACTTTTTCTGGGATTTATCAGATTTTATCAAAATCCGGCCAATCCGGTGTATACCGAGATTGACGGTTGACTTCAGGATTTTTAACTTGAAAATGAGATTGAATTTCTGAAAACTGATTTCACCAAAAATCATTTTATAATATTTATGATTTTTGAGGATTTTTGGGAAACTTTCCGAGCTATTTCATTTTCGGGTTTTTCCGGTGTTTTTGGTATTTTCCCAGATACCGAGGATATTGCCCCATGTATTCCACTTTGTCTTTTCCCCATTTTCTCTCTCCTTCCTCAAACGCGGGTCTCACCTACCTGGGATTCTGCATTTATTGTGAAGATCCTCCCCATGTTGCATTTAATGCACTTCAGATCAAATCCCATCAAGCCATCATGACTTTCTCTCTCCTCTGTTAAACGCAGCCTTCATGCTTTCCCTAAACGCGGCTTTAATCCCTGCGTTTGGCCTATTTTTCCTAAACGCAGGAGAGTGCTGCGTTTGAGTGGGAGAAACGCATGATTCTCCTCTTTTGTTGCTTTTGTTTTATATGGTGTATATTCTCCCTTCTCTCTCTTCATTAATTCCTCCTCTTTCCAAATGTCATTTCCAAGATATCCCCACTCCCCCTCATCATCATAACCGGCCAAGTGGCCAAGAGAGATACCTAACCCCCAATTTTACAAAAAACCCCTCTCCTTTATTTATTTGCATCACCTTCACAATCCAACTCCTATAAATACCCCCTCTCCTTCTCTCTCCCTTCATTTACTTCTCCTTCTTCTTCCTTGCTTCCTGCAGCCAACAGAGAAGCCACACCAGAGAGAGCTCCTTCTCTTGCTTCCTTTGTTCACCCAAACTCCACCTTCTCCACAACTTCTTCACCAAACTCTACCACCTTCATCCTTTCTCCATCACTTTGTGAGAACCGACCACTCCTTTTGGATTGGGGCCGTGTTTCTTCTCCGGCGGCAAAACTTAGGGCCGGTACCCTCCTTTTGGATTGGGGACGAACCTCCCTTCGTTGGACGCAGCAAGGATCATCTTAGGCGAGTGATCTCGCTTTTCCTCTTGATCTCTTACTGGTTATGCGAGTGCTTTTTCTCGCCAAAGACTTGTATTTTTATCAACAAACCATAACTCTTAATAGCTGTTTATGCTCACTGTTTTACAGTATTAGTCGACTTACCCAAATCATAAGTCGACTAACCCCTTGAAACGCAGCCTGATTTCTTGTGACGCAGCTCTATTAGTCGACTACTTCTTTTCCTCAGTCGACTAACCCCTTTTGAAACGCGCCCTTCTTTGAAACGCAGCATGCCCTAGACGACTTGGCAATCGCCCTAGTCGACTATCTTTTCTTCTGAAAACGCGGCTCTTTGAGACGCAGCCTTGATCAGTCGACTTACCCAAAGCCCTAGTCGACTAACCCTCCTCCTGAAACGCAGCTCTCCCAAACGCAGCTGTACTAGTCGACTTGGTCCCCCTTTATAGTCGACTACTCCCTTGTCCCAAGTCGACTAACTTTTCTAAGACGCGCCACTTTCCTGAGACGCGCCACTTTCCTGAGACGCGCCATCTTTCTGAGACGCGATCCTGCCAAACGCAGCCCTGTTAGTCGACCTGGTCCTCCTCTATAGTCGACTAACCCCTTCACTAGTCGACCACCTATTTTCCCTAGTCGACTAAGTTTGGCTGACTGTTATGATTAATCGCTTTATTGACAATAGACCCTTCCTATTGACCTTGTATCGATCATGTGCCTCCAGTTACTCAGCTTCTCTTGATCTTACTCAACTATTACTCAACCACTTGCCAGATACAATCTGTCACACACTTGTCCAATATGTTACCACCTGACAACCGTCATACTACTACCTGCTCCCGTCAAGTCCTGAATGGAACTAAGTGCCACACGGAACAAAGTGCCACATCACACACGTGGTGGGGGCCACCTCTTGAATCTGTGGGGGCCACCTCTAGAATCCATTCCCCTCAGAACAAAGTGCCACACGGAACAAAGTGCCACACCACACATTTGGTGGGGGCCACCTCTTGAATCTGTGGGGGCCACCTCTTGAATCTGTAGGGCCATCTCTTGTCTATACCTGATTCCTGTTATGACTCCTGTTATGATCCCCGATACGTATATCCTGAATTCCTGATCATGTCTTGCTTGCTTGATATATCATTATAATTAGACAACTTGCACCTGGTTTGGGGGAAACTGATGGGCCCTGATTAATCATGTTCATGGTGGCACTATCGAGTCGCGCGTGGCCACATACTTGAGGGATCACCTGGCGGCCACCAGGGATTCCGTGGGGTGTACTGGCACCCCTACTCCTGATTTTCCTGCCGGGTATGCACACGCCCTAGACCTATTTCTATGGGATCTGCGATACTCTATTCCTGTTCGGGCGTCCATAAGTCCCGGTACCTAGCGGTACGTTCCGGCTCAGCACCGGATACTCCTGAACCGTTGTCCCGGGCATGTATGGGGCCCATCCAGAACATGATCCATCGAACTTTATTAGTTTCCAAATAACTTACTCTATAAGTTGTAAGTAGAAGTATGTGTAATGGGACGCATACTAAAACCTACAACTTAGACAGCCTAATTATAATAATAGTCTAATACGATATCGTTGTGTTGTTTTGTAACTCGAGCTGTACAAGTTCAGGTTACGGTAACATGAGGTAAAGGTATATAGATGAGGGTTTCCTTGTTTGGATTATTCCTTCGAGGTACTAATCTCATGAGGCCATAACCTAGACCTGTACAATTGGATTTACTCGTAATCGGTTTTTATTCTGTTTTATCGGTTTTATGTTAACTTAGGAGATAACTAGTATTGCTCTATCCACTTTACTGCCTATCTTGTTATACCACGGATGTCAACTACTGCATGCTTATGTCTACAACATGTTTTTCATGCTTATAATCCAGAATTATTGTTACCCATGTGCTTAACTATACTCGCCATTTGGCTTTCTATTACCACTCGCCTGGGGAGTTTCATCTGACTCCCCTGGATTCTCACGTCCAGGTCCTGGAGCTTGGAGCTAGAGGATTCTTCTTGCTGAGGACCAAGTTTACCTCTGTGGAGCGGTCATATCAGCTGTAGCTCCAGTCCCATCCTTGCACCTCCTGGTTGGCTCGCGATACCTCCAGCTATCTCGTGAGCACCCTTTTGTACTGTTCATATATGTACATCTCTTGTACTCTCGCATTTGCGCCTGTCAGGTGATGTAATATTATTGTAATATTGATCACCTCTGGTGATGACTCTGTAATTGTACTCTTATGTTGGAAATGTATAATGCACCACTTTGCTTCCGTACTCTGATTCTTGCCTGTACTGATGCTTAGCGTATATACGTGAAGGTATTTTGACTTGCGTATATACGTTGCAGTAATGTCTCCGTATCCTGCCAGGATCGGGGCGTTACAAACTTACTAACAAGTAGACTCACTTTCTTATTTCATGCTTAACTCCTAAGTTTTTGATGATCTATAGAAGTCGTTAACTCTACTTGATTTTGTAAGTTAGTGGTACTTCCACGCATCCTTGCCGATACCAAAAGAGCACTTGTTTCTTCCTCCATGCTCGCCTTCAAATGGATCTTGATGGAGAAATGTTCATGTTTTGCCGTTTGAAGCAAGGTGATGGGAGGAACTTTCATTTGACCTACCACATGAAAAGTTCTCATGCACAAGGTGTGTGATTGCCTATGATCTATTGTGAGATTATGTTTTCAAGAAGCTAAAGGTTATGGATACAATTAGTAGAAGGCTAGCCATGCATCTTTTCCATCTTTAAAAATACAAAACTGTAATGCCCTGATCCCGCGGGTACGGAGACATTACTGTGACGTATATAAGCAGATCAGAAATACTCTCATATATATATGCCAAATGGCGTTTAAGGAAAGCGCACGTGTATCAATAAATCCAAATCATAATCATGCATAGAAAACCATGTCGAGAGCATAGGCATACAGGAGAATAGAGAGACATTAATTGTTATCAAGCAAGGAACATGCATGGTATAATATAATAAGAGCAGGTAAAAAGGCATGAAGTAAAGTAGATAGGGCAACACCAGATATCTCCTAAACTAACAAAAAGCCGATAAAACTGATAAAATCGAATAAAACCGAATACGAGCAAAACCAATCGTACGAGCTTAGATCATGGCTCCATGAGATTACTACATCGAAGGAATAATCTAAACAAGGAAACCCTCATCTATATACCTTTATCCCATGTTACCGTAATCCGAGCGTATACAGCCCAAGTTACAAAACAACACAACAAATTATATATTAGCATCTTATTATAATTAGAGCCGTCTAAGTTGTAGGCTTTAGTATGTGCCCCATTCTACATACTTCCACTTAAAATTTATAGAGCGGGTTATTTGGAAACTGATGAAGTTCAACGAACCATGTTTAGGATGGGCCCTGTACATGCCCGGGATAACGGTCTAGGAGTATCCGGTGCTGAGCCAAAATGTACCCCCAGGTACCGGGACTTATTGTACTCCCGAACAGGAATAGAGTATAGTAGATCCCATAGAAATTGGCATAGGGCGTGTATATACTCGGCAGGAATAAACAGGAGTAGGGGTGCCAGTACACCCCACGGAATCCCTGGTGGCCCCCAGGTGATCCCTCAAGTATGTGGCCACACATGACTCGATAAGACCACCATAAACATGACTATTTAAGACCCATCAGTTTTCCCCAAACCGGGTGCAGGTTGTCTTATTATAATTTATTATGTAATTATCAATTTATGGAATAGCAGGAGCAGGATATGCTCAGGAATTCTGGAGTACATTAGTACTATAGATTCAGTCAGTATATATATAATACAGGATAACAGGTCAATGTATATGATACAAGATAACAGGTACTGGATTCTCATAAATGTGATAATCACAGGTTAAGTATTAATATGACATGAGGCAGGTGATAAGTAATAAGGAGCAAGTGTCAAGTAGTAGCATGTCAGGTGTCAGGTGATAACTTGACATGAGGGTCATATCAGGCAGGTGACAGGAGACGACATGGTGTATATGAACACATCAAACGAAAGCATGTCAGGCGATACAGGAAAACTAATACTGATATAAGGGATCAGTACAAATACCGAAAAACCATGCATTTTCAGGAAAAAATAGTATAAGTAAGATTTCAAACTCTTTGCAACCATGAATAGAAGAATCGATAAACTGGCAGGCAAGTAATTCAATAAGCAAGCAAACATCCAAGCGGAGCTAAATGGGGCTGGAGAGAAGCTAATGTACAACACTAAATACTATCACGCTCGGCGAGATTACCGCTTACAGTGTAACTAGACACACGTGTCGCAGCAAGCATATGAACGCCATACTACCGCTCACGGTGAAGCCACGCTCACGGGATAACTAAGCTCGAATGGAGTATGGGGTAAAGTATTGACGCTAGGTCGTCTACCAGGCGTTGCATAGAGAAAGACCAGAGGACTTTAAACCTTAAAGAGGTTGAACCCAGAGGTTAGGCCCGAAGGCAAGGGTACCTACAGAAGGTGTTAGTTCCAAACAGCACACATAAGTAATATTATATATATATATATTGTTACATACATTCATCACAGGTATATACATATACAGCTGGGCTTTCGGCCTCTTACAAATGCAAGAGTACATCCCAATACAAATAAGAATACAGATGCAAATACATAATACAAATACAAGTTGACCCAACGAAGTGGAAAAATCCAAAAAGAAAGCGAGAACACTCGCCTAAATCTTCAGAAAACACTATGAAATCTCTGATCTCTGGAATCTAGGTAACCAACACGTCAATACATTTAATATAATAAATATTATATTTATAGAGGAGAAGAGAGAATGAACCAGAAGGAAAGAGAATGAAGATGCAGGGGTCGCAGACGTGGAAGTCGCGTTATGCAGATACCACATACGCGGGGTTAGAGACTCAAGTTTAGGCCGTAACATGGGAAGAATGCAGACATGGGCGTGAGCTCCGCGCCGCGTTGATACAAGAACGCGAGGATCGCGTTAAGGAATTGTCTAGATGCGGGGTTAACTCCACGTCTAGTAATCAAACTAGAGAGAGGGAGAGGGAGAGGGAGAGGGAGATGAGAGAGAGAGTGTGTACAGGGGGAGAGAGTGACACGCAGGGTTGGAGGGAGACAGAGATGCAAGGGTGAGGGAGTAGAGAGATGCAAGAGTGAGGGAAAGAAGGAGAGAGGGACGTAGTGATGGGAGAAGAGGGAGAAATGTAGGGTTGGAGGGAGACAGAGAAGGAGAAACGAAAGGGAGAAAGAAGAAAGAAATTGAGAAGAGAAAAAGGAAAGGAAAGAAAGAAAGAAGGAAAGACGGAAAGGGGGAGGGGACGGCCGGCCATGGTCGGCTGTCTGCGGTGCCGGCAGTGGCTGGAGGTGGCCAGAGGCCGGCAACACAAGCCCAAGTAATTTGTGGGGTGCAAGTCTAGTTGAAAATGAAGATTTGGAGTTTTTGAAACATGGCTTCGGAGAGTGACAGAGTAGCTCGTTGGAAAAAGCACAAGATAGGTAGTAAAAAGTGCATATTTATCATCACATTTACCATCATATTTCCCTATTTATTCTTTTATTACATACTACTACTAATGTTTTATTATTTAATGTGTGCAGTCCATGAGTAATTAAAAAATAAAGGAATAAAGCCTGAATGAAGCCCAAAAAGCGCATATGCAAAAATTGTATTAATTTAGAAGTTTCTACATTATCTAACCTAATCTGAACTTGGAATTTTAATTTATTTATTTAAAATCTAAGGGAGGAAAAGGAAGGATAAGATAGAACTCTTAATTGCTAAAAGAGAAGGAAAAGGATAAGATGAGATGGACTTCTACTCAACCCTAGTTGCTTACAAGACAAGGCTAAAGATAAAAGGAGAAAATTTAAAGATAAAAATCCTTTTATAAATTCGAATTTATGATAACTTGCTTCTCAAGTTATCCTGAATTCTCAAGATAGAGGGTCTACGCGCAGAATCCAGAAGGAGGCGCCCAGATGGACAGACCAGAGGAGGCCACGCAAGAAAGCGTGTGGCCATTGGCCACGCTGTAGCCGCAGAAACGCGGCCATAGCTGCGTTTTCGCGGCTCTTTGGATGAGATCTGTTACATGATTTCGTGGGAGAGTTGTACTAGGACTCTACTTCCTATATCTCCTATATACCCCTACAGAGCAATAGAGAAAAGCCATCCAACGACTGAAGTTAGGGTTTTTCTTTAGATCTTTTTCTATTTCTAAAATTTCTTGTATTTTGTTTTTATTGAAGAAGATTATATTGAAGAACGAGGAGCTTTGTAAATTGGTCAGTGACGCCCAATAAAGGTTACTCTTTTCTTCTTTGCAATTTAATTCCGCTTTCCTGTTTAGATTAATTATTTTATTTCCTTCTTTTATTTTCTTGCAATTCTTTTGATTCCACATAAAAACTTGAAAATAACATTAAAAAAGATGAATAACTAAATTAAAATCATAGTTTACTAATCTCTCGATCAACCCTAGTTTAGTTTAAAAAAGGTGAATTGATTGATAGCTACTATTAGAAATCCTAGAATTAAAAATATCTTCTTGAAGATGAATTGATTAGGTTTACTTTAATCTAGGTTACACTTTTTAATGGTTCTTCATAATTCATACTTAAAAGCTTTGATAGCATATATTTAAGTTAAACTTCTCTTATGCTATGCTTTGAAATTAGGATGAACAACTATTTAATCATTATTAGTGTACACTAGTTAGTGTTACAATACTATTCATCTTGCCTGAATAGCAATTAATAACCTAGGGTGGATGTTTATTATTTCAATATGATATTCATTATTTGAGACTAATACTATGGGTTGTGGTAGATGATTAGTAAACTATATTTCTCAAAATCAATCAAATCTAATCAATCTCTCTTTTTCTTCTGTTCTAAGTGAAATACAGAGAAGATCGTTCCGAAATGCTTGCATCCATCCTTCCCTGTGGATCGACCCGTCTAGCCTTTGCTACGCGGTTAAAATGAAATGAGACTGAGACTTTCTAACTTTAACTTTTTCTTTATTATTTTCCCATTTTAATCAAAATTTTGGCGCCGTTGCTGGGGAAGGAACGACACGATATTCTCAATACTAATTCTTCTCTTTCTTTCTATTTGTAGGATCAGAGAACAAAAAATATAACTACAGCAAAGGACATATAGCAACTCTGTGCCTCTGCCCTAGAAGGCAGAGCAGCAAAGCCTACTACATAGCTGCGCAAACGCGGCCATAGCCACATTTCTGCGGCAATAGTAGTGAACTATTCTCTGAATTTTCTACAGGTTACTGTTTTATTAAGTTTTCTCTATAATCACCCTGCACACTGCTAGCTAATTAACAGTAACCTATTCATTGAAAAATAAAAAAAATTAGACTCTTGCATCATAGGCACGTGTCTATTTAATTTTTTTTAAAATTCTGGCGACAAGGTACGTTCGCATTGCATATAATTAGGATGCACCCTTGGCTGATTTACTTTTGTGTGACTACTTGTATATTGCTTTACACGTGCACGAAATCAATTTAAGGGCAAATCCCATAAACAAGATAAGGTGGGGATTTCATCACCCTTCCTTAGCCAACAAATCATCTCCGTCATACTCACAACCCTAACCTTAAAATAAAAGTTGACTAGACGTTGGCCTTAGGTTAACTTAGACTCATTAGGAGATTGGCTAAAGGAGGAAGTTGTTCGAAATTAACTCTTGCCAAATCGGTGCCTAGGAAGGGGATTAAGGGCCGAAAGCCTGAAGATCGGTCGTTACTTAATTAAGGAACGTCTTTGACAGATAACCTCCCACCGGTCTTGCCACCTACCTGGCCGATTAACTTGTGGTTAAGGTCACAATATACCTCTTAAAGACAGTCTAAAGTTAGGAGTCGTCTAGGTCAAGGCTTATCCTAGAATAGGATTTTTGACTATTTTTTCTCTCTTTCTTGATTGATTGGGTGAACTTGTTTGTTAACTGTGCATGTCAGCTTGGTCGAGAGACTCATTCACATCTAGACTAACTAGAACCAGTTCACCACCCGAACAAAAACCCGACTCACACATGGCACAACCACCATTACTACAAGATAGGTTCTATCCTATTAGGACCTCTCTTCCTTCTTGCATTCAGTTACCCGATGAAGGTGTTGACCAATTTGAGCTCAAAATACAATACATCAACACTCTTCCCAAATTTCATGGACGTGAATCTGAGGATGCATACTTTTTCATAAGGGAATTTGAAGAAATATGTCTCATGATGAAAATACCCAGCCTTGGAGTAGATGCCATCAAATTACGGTTTGTTCCATTCTCTTTGAAAGACTTAGTAAAGAAATGGCTCTACCGTCTAGAGGCCGATTACATATCCTCATGGGATAATTTCATAAATGCCTTCTTAAAGAAGTTTTATCCCGTTCACAAGACTGTGCTAATAAGAAAAAGCATCTTGCAGTTTAAGCAAATGCCAATGAACCTTTTTGGAAGTACTTTGAACGTTTTAAGGACCTCCTTGCCCAATGCCCTCACCATGGGATAGAGAAATGGCGACTTTGCCAAGCTCTTTATGATGGATTAGAATATCAAATAAAAACCTTGTTAGAATCCATGTGCCAAGGAGGATTTTTGAAAAAGAATGAACATGAAGGATGGTTATTATATGAAGAATTAGCTGATAATACCATTCAATGGGAACCAAATCCGAAAAAATTTAGGACTAATGACCCTAGTTCTTCTAAAGGAGGTATTCATTTCATTGAGGCTAACATAGCTACTGATGCTAAACTAGCTATTGTGATGCGAAGATTAGAAGCTCTTGAAACTAAAGAACCAGTCTCAGTGAACTAAGTCAGCCCAACACCTTCGGCGGGCTATACTTATTGTCAAGACATGAACCATGTGTTCGAGGAATGTCCCATCTTTATAGCTCATCAAACTTTGCCCGAACATATGAGTGCGGCCTTCACAAGGCCCGCTAACAATCCATATTCATCCACCTATAATCCCAATTGGAGAAATCACCTAAATTTTTCATGGGGCCCAAACAATAATGATCAAATAAGGCCCAAATTCTCCAACAATTTTCAACAATCTCCTTACCAACAAAATTTTTCCAACCAAAATCCTCCACCTTCTTTCCAAAATTCACATATGGAAGTAAGACTCTCCAATATGGAAAGAAAGGTGGACACTCTAGTTAAGAGCCAAGACACGCTAGCTCAAGTCTTGACTAGGATAGAGATGCAAATGAATCAATAAGAAAGACAAAACGGTACTCTACCAAGTCAACCATTACCAAACCCTAGGAACTCTAGTCAAGCTCACTTGGCTCAAGAGGATCACATGAGCCAGTGCAATTTGATTCATACATTGCGGTCGGGAAAACAAGTTGATAACCAAGTATCAACACCATCAAGTTCAAAACAAGCATTCACCTCGCCTAATCCCACTTCATCTTAACTTGACTCCGATAACACTAAAAAAGACAAGCTAGCTGAAAATATGCACAAGCCCATAGCACCCTACCCAAATAGGCTTAAAAACAAGCAATGTGCACAAATGGATAAAGTACGCGAGATTTTTAATCAAGTCAAGATCAATGTACCTCTTCTTGATGCAATCCAACAAGTCCCTAGCTATGCTAAATTTCTGAAGGACATGTGCACAAAGAAGAGAAAGACTAATGTGCCCAAGAAGGTTTTTCTAGCCACTAACATTAGTGAGCTATTGTCCAATCAAATCCCTGTCAAGTACAAGGATCCCGGTTACCCTACCATTTCTTGCACAATAGGTCAAACAGTAATTAATCATGCACTTCTTGATTTGGGAGCAAGTATCAACTTACTCCCTTTCTCAGTCTACCAATAACTTAGGTTGGGCGAGCTTAGTCTGACTAAAGTTACAATCCAATTAGCTGATCGATCCATAAAAATTCCCAAAGGAGAAATTACCGATGTCCATATCCAGGTTGGGAGTTTATCTACCCAGTAGATTTTATTGTTCTTGAGTCCCAACCTATATCCACTCCTAGGTCTCAACCTCCTATTATCTTAGGGCGTCCGTTCCTTGCAACTACAAATGCGATCATAAATTGTAGGAACGGGTCAATGAGGTTGACCTTTGGAGACATGACTAAAGAGGTCAATGTCTTCAACTTAGAATAACAACCTCGTAAGATACAAGACCAAACGTTTGAGGTAAACTTCATTGAGAACTTTAGTGAAAAAGAAAGTGAAAAGGAGTCTCTATTTCTTGATGAATTATTTAAGGATAAGTCGATAGTATTAATGAGAAGATGCATGCTGGAGATTATAATTTTATAGTCCCCTTTAAAAAAGAAATTTGATTTGAGTATCTTCAATGTCGATGAGCCAATCAATGATATATCATATGAGAATATAATTCAAGAACCTCTGATTGACTTAACCTTTGAAAACCTCTTTGAAAAAGAACTCTTGTGTTTAGATGAACCGATTAGGGATATTTTAGTAATTATACACTTTCAGGGGAAAGTATTGATCTAAGTTTTGACGAGATGTATGGAACTGAGATAGAATTTCTAGGCATTCATAGTGAGGACGTTCCAACTAAAAGGTATGATGGTAATCAATTTTTGAATAATGGGTGTGGACATATGATGAAGAAGAGCTTAAAGAAGATGAGACTGGGGAGGAAGAGAGCTAAAAAAAAACGTTGGCCTCCACATTGTGCCCCTATAAAGAGAACCCACTGGAATGATGGGAAGCGAGCTAGAGGAATGAATCCTAAAAGGATCTAGGTAGGAGAGATATATGTGTTGTACATATATTTGTATGTTATTATTATTATCTCTTTTTTCACTTTATTTCATGCATGCATTTCATTCATACATTGGGGACAATGCATGAGACAAGTGTGGGGGAGGGTATAGGGTACTAACCTTAATTTTATGAATTTCAAAAAAAATAATAAATAAATATATATAAATTTATATTTTAACATAGATTGTTGTAACATAGGTTATTAACTTCTTAACTAAAATAACAATAAAAATAATAATAAAAAATTTAGATACATAGTTGAAAAAGAAGACAATATTTTGACTTATCTTTTGAAAGAAATCTAAGTTAATCTTAAGAGTTAGAAAAATCATAATCTTAAGAATTAGGAAAATCATATTAGGATTTCTAAAAACATGGTCAAAATAAAATAAATTGTTGGATTTTTTAGGTATAGGAGGAAAAATTGAATAATTAATTAGTCTTGATTTTTACCTTAATAAAATGTGCATTCATAATACTCTTCCACATCTAGGATTCTAAGACAAAGACTCTTGTGCCTTATAAAGAAAAAATAAAAATAAAAAAATAATAAAGTTCACTAATTAACTAGATACATGTTCCTCAAGAAGCATAAGTATTCATATTTAAAAGTGATTTTATAAATTAAGACCTTGGTTTTGTGGCCTAGTTCACTTGAGTCCTTAAGTCCGTGATGTGTTTTCTCACCCGGTGCCTTAAAATCGATCGGTTTGGGAGACACCGACCTTAGACTCGATACATGGGTGAATTAGAAAGCCTAAGAAAATCAAGAAATATTATTTATATATGTACTAACACATCTAATAGTCAATAAGTTAGGTATGAGGGCCTCAAGAAGCCTTGATACTTACACAAAAGAAAATTAGATGAGTATACATATTAAAAAAAAGAGAAAATAATAATAAAGAGGCATGAGAGTCCAAGTTAAAGGATCCCTATTATAGATTCACAAGGATACATATGACTTAGGGTAACGAAAGAGACTATACAAAAATTCAATTTTAATCCTTACCTAAAATTGATGACAAATTATTGTATAAAGACTAAGTTTAAGAATGAATAAAATGATAATCCTAAAAACTTGTAGATTACTGAGTTTCTTCAAATAGATTTCAAATATTTTTTTCCTTTTTCAAAATAAAATAAATAAATAAATAATTAATTAAATCTCTAACATTTTTTTTATGGATTTTGTGGGTGTAATCTACTGAAAACACTCACGAGACAACACTCGTCCTCTAGGGTAACCTTGAGGTTTAACGGCTTGTTGCACATGCTAAGTGCAACCGAGATGCCTACGAAAGTGAGTTAGGATAGATTAGTTTTTCTTTTCCTTTTCTCTTTCTTTTTGATTTTTACTCGAGGATGAGCAAAAAGATAACTGTGGGGGGTGTGATAGGTAGTAAAAAGTGCATATTTATCATCACATTTCCCTATTTATTCTTTTATTACATACTACTACTAATGTTTTATTATTTAATGTATGCATGCCTTGAGTAATTAAAAAAATAAAGAAATAAAGTCTGAATGAAGTCCAAAAAGCCCATATGCAAAAATTGTAGTAATTTAGAAGTTTCTACATTATCTAACCTAATCTAAACTTGGAATTTTAAATTATTTATTTAAAATCTAAGGGAGGAAAAGGAAGGATAAGATAGAACTCTTAATTGCTAAAAGAGGAGAAAAAGGATAAGATGAGATGGACTTCTACTCAACCCTAATTGCTTGCAAGACAAGGCTAAAGATAAAAGGAGAAAAGTTTAAAGATAAAATCCTTTTATAAATTCGGATTTACGATAACTTGCTTCCCAAGTTATCCCGAATTCTCAAAATAGACGGTCTGCATGCAGAATCTAGAAGGAGGCACCCAGATAGACAGACCAGAAGAGGCCAGGCAAGAAAAATGAGGCCAGTCGCGTTTTCGCGGCTCTTTGGATAAGATCTGTTACGTGATTTCGTGAGAGAGTTGTACTAGGATTCTACTTCCTATATCTCCTATAAATACCCCTGCAGAGCAATAGAAAAGAGTCATCCAGCGACTGAAGTTAGGGTTTTTCTTTAGATCTTTTTCTCTTTCTAAAATTTCTTGTATTTTTGTTTTTATTTGAAGAAGATTATTTTGAAGAACAAGGAACTTTGTAAATTGGTCAGTGACACCCGATAAAGGTTACTCTTTTCTTCTTTGCAATTTAATTCCGCTTTCCTGCTTAGATTAATTGTTTTATTTCCATCTTTTATTTTCTTGCAATTCTTTGATTCCACATAAAAACTTGAAAATAACATAAAAATGAATAACTAAATTAAAATCATAGTTTACTAATCTCTCGATCAACCCTAGTTTAGTTTAAAAAAGATGAATTAATTGATAGCTACTATTAGGAACCCTAGAATTAAAAATATCTTCTTGAAGATGAATTGATTAGGTTTACTGTAATTTAGATTACACTTTTTAATGGTTCTTCATAATTCATACTTAAAAACTTTGATAGCATAAATTTAAGTTAAACTTCTCTTATGCTATGCTTTGAAATTAGGATGAACAACTGTTTAATCATTATTAGTGTACACTAGTTAGGGTTCCAATATTATTCATCTTGCTTGAATAGCAATTAATAACCTATGGTGGATGTTTATTATTTCAATATGATATTCATTATTTTAGACTAATACTATGGGTTGTGATGGATGATTAGTAAACTATATTTCTCAAAATCAATTAAATCTAATCAATCTCTTTTTTTCTTCTGTTCTAAGTGAAATATAGAGAAGATCGTTCCGAAACACTTCCATCACATCCTTCCCTGTGGATCGACCCGTCTAGCCTTTACTACGCGGTTAAAATGAAACGAGACTGAGACTTTCTAACTTTAACTTTTCTTTATTATTTCTCGTTTCAATTAGCACTCTGAGGGAAGAAAGATGGTGTGGTTATTGGTGGTCGTGGTGGTGTAGGTGGTGGTGGAATTGATGGAGAAGATGGTGGTGGAAGTGATGGGTTTCTTGGTGGAAAAAGAAGAGAAGAAGGTGGTGTTGTTGTTATTGTTGGAATGACAGAGGAGATGATGAGGGAAGGATGGTGGAGGAGTTGGTGGTAGTGGTGGTGGCCGTCCATAGAGGGGCCAGCCAAGGAGAGGAGATGGCTTCATTTTGCTACTGTTGGCTGGAAGAAGGAAGAAAGGAATAATGAAAGAGAGAGAAAAAGAAGGGGTGTATATATATAAAGAGAATTTGATTATTACAAGATTGCCATCACAACCAGATGAGACTTGCGTCTCATTCAAAATAAGGACCGCGTCTAGCCAGACGCGGAGATCAGCTCTGTGTCTCAGATGAAAACACAAGTCGCGTTTGAAAGAGGAGACAAAAAGTCATGATGACTTGATTAGAATTGATTTGAAGGGCATTAAATACAGAAAGAAGGGAATCTATGCATTAAAGATCAGATCCGCATCTGGTGAGTCTCGTGTCTAAGAATGGAGAGAGAAAATGAGAAAAAGAAAAAAAAGTAAAATATCAAGATAAAATCTCGGTATTTGGAAAACACTGAAAACTTTAGCAAAGCCCAAAAAATAAAGTAACTTGGAAAGATTTTTAAAAATTCTCAAAATAATAAATATTATTTTAAGATATTTAGTGAAATCAAATTTTAGAGATTCAATTCCATTTTTAAAATAAAATCCTAAAATCTACCGCCGATACCGGTCTACACTAGGTCAGCCGAATTTTGATAAATTCTGAAAATCTCCAAAAATGCAATTTGATAGAGAATATGAATTTAAAAAATAAATGTGAAAGTAGTTTCTAGAAATTTAACTTTATTTATAAATTAAAAAAAATCTAAGAATCGATTAGCGGCACTGGTCGACACCGGTACTGAAGATTTGCACTTTAATTCTGAAAAATTTCAGAAAATCATAGAAAATCTAAATTATTAGAAAATGATGTTTGAAACTAAAATTAGTGAAATTTGAATATCAAAAAGACCAAATAGCAATACTCTATGATCGGGTCCTCGGTTCAGACTAGGGCTGACCCGAGTCCTCGAATCCAGATCCAAGGTAAAAACGATCACATAAATAATTCACAAAAAAAAAAACAAATATAGGAAGTAAATCAAAAAATATGAACAAAAATCTGAATACATAACTAAGTACGTATTCTGGGAATGGGGTGTTACAAAAACACTTTTCCAATAACAAAATATTCCAAACCATCTCTTCAATCTTTCTTGTTTTTCTTTTAATTCATTCTTTAAACAAAGAAACATATTTTCTACGAACAAGAAGATCACACATAAAGCTTCTATCGCCTCCCCTCCTCGTGGACATGACCCATATAAGCCACTTCGTTGTTATGAAAGAATTGATAAAGCTACAACATCGATCATCTCTCATTTAATTATTCTTGTGTATGCTTTTCAGCAATCAGTGTCTTGAAGAATTTAACCAAGGGTCAATTTCATCACACAAACTTGAACTTGACCAATTTCAAACCTTAGACAAATTGGCAAGTTTTTCATTCAATAAGATTGAACTTGAATGTGAATGTGACCATGATCTCCAACCTTGTGATTCAGTTTTTATTTTCAAATCTATGTTGACTCTGGTATTATTATCCAGTTTTGGACCAATTTTTGGAGCCAACATATATTACCGTACCTATAGATCTAGAAATTGAATCACCAAATTTGGATAGTCACTTTCCAATGATAGAAAAGAATGTGAATTTCAAGTCTTTGATTTGAACTCAACTCTTGAATCAAAACCGACTCTCGAACCCAAAGTTGATTTTCTGAGTTAGTATTGGTTTAAGAACCTATCACTCTTAAGCTCGCCAACCATTCCACCAATTCACATTCTTTTGTTGGACATAGGTATAGACCATGTTGACTCTGTGATTATTTTTAAGACTAGTCATGTAAAGGGAATAAGTTTTATGATAGGATCTTTCATGATTCTATTCATATTGAAAATTATAATTATGTACAAAGAAAAGAGGTCAATAAAGGTAAGTTCCGTGAACTACCACATTATCGTGATTGGGTAGCAACGCTTGACCCAATCCGACCACCACCGGAACCACCACCTTAAGGTATATTTTTTCTTCTCTTTCTTCTTTTTCATGCATTTATTCATACATTGAGAACAATGCAAGTGATAGGTGTAGGGGAGGTTCTAACATAACATAGGTTTTCTTGTTATTTTAAATTTTTCTTTTAAAAACTTTTTGAAAAGAGAAACAATATTTTCACCTATTTTTGTAAGAAATTAAGTTAATTTTAAGGAATAGGAGAATCATAATTAGGATTTCTTATATCTTGTCAAATAAGATTATTTGTTTGATTTCTAGGTTACGAAGAAAATTTGAAAAGTAATTTAGCCTTGATTTTTACTTTGATGAAATATGCATGTTTTGTATACTTACTTAGGGTTCAAAAATAAAGATTCTTATGCCATATTAAAAATAAAATATATATATATATCAAAAATTCTCTAATTAAGCTGGTATTTGTGCCTCATAAAGCATAAGTATTCATGCCTAAAAGCGGTCCATCTTATAAATAAAAACTTTTAGTTTTGTGTTCTTTTTTGCTCGAGTTTTTGAGTTCTTGGGTATTTTCTCACCCGATGCCTTAAGACCATTTAGTTTGGGAGTCACATATAAAGGCTCATTATATGGACAGATAAAAAAGCCTAATAGAACTAAGGAATAATACTATCAAATATGTGAAAAAAATGAAAATAAAGTATAAGAGTTAGAGTTAAAGAACCCCGAGCCAAATTTTTACGGTCACAAAGTGCATATGACTTAGGGTAAAATAATAGCCTAGATGAGAAATATAATTTGACTTCTTACCTTGATTAATGACAAATTTTTGAATAGAGGCTAGGCTTAGGAATGACTAAGTTCTAATTTTTGACTTCCTACTTATGGATTACTTGATTTTTACACTAATATTTCAAATATTTTTCTCTTTCAAAATGTGTTTTCAAAATGCTAATACTTTATTTTTATTTCTTTATGAATTTTGTGGGTGTAATCTACTGAAAACTCTCACAAGACAAAACTCGTCCTAGGGGTGACCTAGAGGTTTAAAAGCTTGTTGCATATGCTCAGTGCAGTCGTGTGACTTGCAAAAGTGGTCTAATAAATTTTTAGGTTTAGTTTTCTTGTTTTTGCTCGAGGATGAGCAAAAGATAGGTGTGGGGGTATAATTTTACACGTTTATTGCATATCTATTATTATATTCCTAAATCTATCCAGTAATAAATCCGCTAATTATTTTGTCTTAATTTTGCAGTTTGTCTTAATGTAGGGAGAGTAGATAAGACCAAATAAATTCCAGTTAAATTCTAATTTATTTGGATACATTTGGTTAGTTTGAAGATAATCCTGGATCTATTTCAGTTAAATCAGATTTTGAGGATTTATTCAATTAGTGAAGAATCAACGAAGATAAAATTAAATCCAGAAGTCCAAAGACAAGCTTATCAATATACAAAGGTATATTTAAAAGATTGGGATGAATATTCAGAAGATTCAGAGAGATGAGATACAATCTAACTGAAGATTAAGTGATAAACACAAATATATTTTAGCCTTATCTCCAACCTTATCAGAAAATCCTTTCTATTGGAAAGCGATTTTGCTCATATGTTTAATCTTATCTCCAGCCTTATCAGAAGATCTTTTCTATTGGGCTAACAATTTGATCATCCTCAAGCATGCTCTCCCTTATCCATTTCAACTTATAAATACCACTACGTCAGAAGGCAAAAGAGGACGATTAAGCAGAGAAGGATTCTTGGGCTAGTTTTTTATTATTTTTTAGTGTAGGTTTTCTTTTTTATTTTTATGTATTTTTTATTTCTTTGTAAGCATATATTAGACTGAGATTCATGTAAGTAAGAGAGAGATATATGTTGAGAGTGACATTGATGTAACCTCCTCCTTTCTTTCATCATTTCTTCAAGAAATCAAAGGTAACTTGTTTATGTTTTTGTTTCTTTACTTTTATGTTCTTCTTCTCTTTTCTACTTTCCCTTTTTTGGTTTTTTGATGAGTATCTAAGTGAATCTACTAGCATCGGTATAGCCTTGTTGTATGTTTGCCACCGATATTTCATGATGATAATTTACTCCTCAAGATTTTGTATCTTTTATTCTTGTTTGTCTTGATAATTTAATGTGAATGGGGACTGAGCTCAATCTTATGGATTATGCGTTGATCACCTCCAAAATAAGGTAAACGTGCTAACGATCCAAGGTGAGCTATCAACACAAGAGGTAAGTATCATTTTTCTTAGTTTTTCTTTCTTCTAATCCATAGTTTAGATTACCATCAACTCTCAACTCTATAAACTTTTTTACTTTCTTTGTATAGATTTATTTTCTATTTTATTCAACTACTCCAACCTACCACTTTCACATTTAATATAACTTATTTTATTTTCTTTTCAAGAACTAATAGAAGAACTTAACCATATTTTGTGAACTAAAGAGAAATTCATAAAAAGCTTCCATCGCTAGTTTCTCTTTGTGGATCATGACCCGCATAGTCACTTACTATAGCAGTTGTGTTGAGTACTTCCACTTCTATTATAAAGTTCTGAAATTTTATATTTTGTGTGCGGGAACATCTCACCAAAAATTTATTATAAGAAAAGTAAGAGTATTACCGTGTAGCTTAGGGCTAACGGGCCATGTCCATGAGGAGATGTGATGAAAGTGTTTCGATGTATTGTTCCAAAAGCAAAGATTGATGTTGGTATTTTTTAAAGTGAAAAGAGAATAGAGTAGAGAGATGATTAAAAAAAACTTAAAACATGGAAAGATTTTAAAAAAGTGATCATTAAAAAGCTTTAAGAGTGTTGGTGTTATTTGTTTTAATAAGGAAAATCTGGGCTTACTATTCTATTGTTCAAAAATGTGTAGTTTTCTTTTGAAAGTTTGAATT
>JAVJIF010000256.1:0-117810 GCA_038442645.1 Agave tequilana | reverse complement strand
TAGGCCAATAAGCATTCACCTAGCTTATCGTCCCAGTCTCGTTGACTTTTTGAGATGAACTTCTTGAGAAACTTGCAATAGTCTTGTTGAAAGCTTCTGCGAGGCCGTTAGCGGCAGGATAGTATGCCGTTGAGGACACACTCTGTATTCTGAACTTAGCGCAGAATCTCTGGAACGCCTGGCTGATGAACTGGAGTCCATTGTCATGGACAATTCGCCGAGGTACACTGAAACGGTAAATAACATGATGTTTCACGAACTTGATCACGTTAGATGATTTTACCTCCTTCAGAGGAATAGCTTCGGCCCATTTAGAGAAATAATCGGTTATTGCCAAATAAACCGATGTCCCTTGATGATGGTGGGTTGATAGGACCAACCACATCCATCCCCACATTTCAAATGGCCAGGTAGAGGTCGTAGAGTGGAGGTACCCTGGTGCTTGATGGATGAAATCGCCGTGCACTTGGCAGGCGTGACATCTTTGGCATAAGTGATGGCATCGGCAATCATCTCAGGCCAGTAGTAACCCAATCTTTGGAGTCGATGTGCCAGTTTTTGGCCAGGTTGATGGGCTCCACACATACCATCATGGGCTTCTTTCAATACCTCTTTGGGCCTCTTTTGGTGAGGGGGCACCGGAGTAAGATCCGTCATGCGATCGACGATACAATGTTCGTGTAATCGCATTATAGTAGAATTTGGGGGCTTTCCTTTGAATGGCAGCCGCTTCCTTGGCGTCCTCTGGCAGGATGCCGTACAAGACATAGTCAATATAGGGGAATCGCCAGTCTTTAAGCTCTGGCCCGGTTCACAATTCCAGCGCTTCTTTGCTTTGACACTCTCCCTTTGACTCATGATAGTCTTCGAGGGCAGTTCTCGGCAATACAGGTCATGGCTGTAGACGAATACTTTCTCCATTGCTCCAGCTGGAAGAGCTAAGGAGGCAGCGAGGGATGCAAGTGCATCTGCATGCGCATTTTGCCTACGCGGTACATGGTCGATGTAAAAGTTTGAAAACCTCTCGCCATGTGGATAGTTGCGGAGTGATAGGGTACTAGGTCTTCATGTCTGACTTCGTACTCTCCGCGAACTTGGCTGGCGATGAGTTTAGAATCACCGTATGCCTCGAGATTTTTAACGCCAATCTCATCGGCGAATTGCATCCCAATCAAGAGAGCGTTATACTCCGCTACATTGTTGGAACAAGGCTCAGTTAAATGAGACAGCTCGGGGAATCACATAATTCTGTGGGAAGAAGAGTACCACTCCTACTCCTGCGACTATGTGTCCCTTTGGGCTTGTTCTCGATGCACCGTCGAAGAAAAGTTGCCACACTTGACCTTCGAATAATGTCCGAGTCAAGCAGACTTCGACGACTTCATCTGGGAGATCCTCGTAGACTTTGGCTGCCCTCGGATCTGGGTGCTCAGCTAGGAAAATCCGCCACCGCTTGACCCTTAATAGCCTTTTGTGGTAAAAAGTGCATCTCATATTGGGATAGCAATATGGCCCATTTTGCCAGCTAGTCGTTCAATGATGAAGGCTTAGTCATAAGTAACCTCAGGGGGTTGACTTTTGATATGATATTTATAGTTTGGCCTACCAGATAGTGTCGCATTTTCTGAATGGCGAACACTAATGCCAAACATTCCTTCTCGATCGGGTTATACCGATGTTCGGCTCTGATCATTGTTCTACTCAGATAGTAGATCGCTTGCTCGCGTCCTTGATCATCATGCTGGGCTAGTAGAGCTCCCAAAGAATGATCCATTGCTCGAACGTACACCAGGAACGGCTTTCCGGATATCGGAGCTGCAAGGACTGGTGGTTGGGTGAGGTATTGTTTAATTTC
Source organism: Agave tequilana (assembly GCA_038442645.1). NCBI lineage: Eukaryota > Viridiplantae > Streptophyta > Magnoliopsida > Asparagales > Asparagaceae > Agave > Agave tequilana. The sequence goes on along the minus strand of JAVJIF010000256.1, from coordinate 115,955 downwards.
CTCGAACGCTTGTTGGCAAGCGTCGTCCCAAATGAACGAAACACCCTTCTTCATTAATTTGGCGAAGGGTTGGCATCTTCCGGAGAGATTTGAGATAAACCTGCGGATGTACGCCAATCGTCCTTGTAATCCACTGAGCTCCTTGAGATTCCTCGGAGGTTGCATCTCCTGGATAGCGCGGATCTTTTCTGGGTCCAAATGGATTCTTGTGGAAGTTACAACAAATCCTAGGAATTTGCCACTGGCCACCCCCAGGAAGGACTTGGTGGGATTCATCTTCAATTGATGAGCTCGCATGATGTCGAAGACAACCTTCAGGTCAGCTATGTGATCACCCTTGGCGCGGCTTTTTACTGCAATGTCGTCAACATAACACTCCACCGTTTTGCGTATTTGCTGATGGAAAATGGCATTCATGGCCCTTTGATATGTTGCCCCTGCATTCTTCAGTCCGAAGGGCATGACGGTGTAGCAATATACCCCTAGAGGTGTCCTGAATGAGGTATGCTTTTCGTCATCAGGATACATTTTAATTTGATTGTATCCTGAGAATTCATCCATGAAGGACATTCGTTCGAATCCACAAGTGTTGTCAATCATGACGTCCGTGATTGGCAGTGGGAATTCGTCTTTGGGACAGGCCTCGTTTAGATCACGGAAGTCAATGCAGATCCGGATCTTTCCATTTTTCTTGGCAACTGGGACAATGTTGGCTACCCAGTCGGGATGTTGTTCTTCCCTGATGAAGCCAGAATCAATAAGTTTTCTGACTTCTGATTGAATTGCCTCCATTATTTCTGGACGGAACCGTCGCTGCTGTTGTTTGACAGATTTTGCGTCCGGATTGATGTTGAGGCGGTGCATAGCCACTTGAGGATCAAGTCCGGCATGTCCTCGTAATTCCAGGCGAAGACGTCTATATACTCTTGTACAAGAGATATTAGATCCTTCTTCTCTGAAGGTGACAGGCCGTCACTTATGAAGATGGGCTTAGGATTGGCCTCATCTCCTATATTGATTTGAACAACCTTGTCTTCTGTGGGTGGCTCGCGCTGTTCAAAGCGGGTATCCCAAAGGGTATTTAAATGTTTGATCCAAGGATCTGTATCAGATTGGATCATTTCTTCATCTCCGTCTTCCAGGTGGCTTGTTGAAGCCATGTTCACTGAAAGTTCTCTGAAGATGTTGCCGACACTGACATCTGACTCCCACGACGACGTGCCTGAAGAGTAATTATGACTTGATGGCCCTCCAGAATCAGAGACTGATGGGACCAGAGTCGATACATAGCCCAACCCCCGGCGCGTCCGATGATAATAATCGGGGGCTTTCCCTTTCGGCACAAAGGATCGAAGTAGCGTTCTCTTTCCTTTTCCGAAGTTCAACCCGGGTCTGTTGGTTAGATCGTACCCCATGTACTTCATCATTTTGAGCGCTTTTGGTTCATAATGACCGAACTGGGGGGATTCCTCCTCGCCTTCCGATTCTTCGCGGGGCGTTGGTTCAGACGAGATTCGCCCAAAAAGATTGGTTTTTTGCCCTTAATGTCTGGCTGGAACCATAAATATATATTCTTACGCATTACCATTATCTTGGTATGTCCCGAAGGATGATTTTACTGGTACATGCAACGATGTCAAAGCATCTATTACCGACCAGAGGTCATCATCTACATCAGTACTAGTATCTGACGGTATTGAATCAGAAGCAGATACAGAAAAATACGCTAAATCTAATTCTTCATTAATGTACCAACCGCCTACATCGTCGGTGGTATTATCAACATCGAGCTTATCAATGCCTGTTACAGGTGGTTCTAACTCCCACATGCACTCTTCTTTTTCAGGCTCAGTGTCAGCCTCATTACCAGAGTCTGGCTCCTCTGGTTGCGGGGTTTCATTTGTTTCCACAGGTTCCTGATATAGGAGGGAATCTGTGAAATAATTTTCGACCCCTTTAAACGGATACCTTTCGGCGATCAACGTTTGAATCTTTCCACTCCCGTCAATGTATTTCATGACTTGGTGGAAAGTGGAGGGAACGATGGAGTTGCGGTGAATCCATGGTCGTCCCAACAGTAGGTTGTAGGAAGTGTCAGCATCGATGACGTAGCATGTCACTTCCGACTTGAGGCTTCCAATCTGGCATTTGAGCTTGATTTTTCCCATCAGACGGGTCTGGTTGGCATTGAACCCATAGATAGTTATCTGGGTAGGGCTCAAACGATGAGTAGGAATGCCCAGATGTTGCATGACCCGGCGAGGCATGATGCTCAACGCGGACCCTGGATCCACCTGAATGCGGTTCACCTCAGACGATCCAATATACCCTGTGAAGTACAGGGGTCGATCATGCTTCCCTTTAACCTGCATATCATCTGCTGTGAAGGTAATGCAGGGGGCATTTGGGGAGGTGTGGAGGTAATCCTCTACATCTTCCTCCTTCGGTACCTGGGTCATGAAGACCTCAGCATTTGCCAGAGCTTCTTGTAGAGCTTCTCTGGTCGACTTTGATAGTCTAAGAAGTTCATACAAGGTAATGCGTGCCGGGATGATGGCTAGTTGAGCCAAGACATCAAAGCGGTAAGGTGTCGTGGATCCTTCCGCCATACCTTTCGAAAGAACTCGAGAAAACTGAGTTTCTTTCTGTTTCTCCACAGGTTGTCTTGTGGAGGGCTTGGTTGGTTCTGCAGCTGGTTGTGGAGGGGCTACCGCCATCTCGCCATACTGCTTCAAGTACGGCTGTCCCGAACGGGTTCCCGCCATCTGTTGGTTGGGCTCTGCGGCCAAGACTATTGTTTCCTCCTCTGAGTCGGTTAACGAGGGAACATCAGTCTCGGCTTCTCGAGAGGAGGCACCCACCACATTGCAGGATGAGACCTTTGCCTTGCCTTTGGATTTCCTGTTGGTCACAGTAGTCCATTGCTGTTCATTGACAAGGTCAGGGTGGACCCACATGATTTCCCCTTGAGGTGTAGGGACGGGTACCAAGCCTTTCTCTTGCTGCTGGTGAGGGTCTGTGTTGACCACTCTCAGCTCTCCTCTTGGGATAGGGACTACTCCAGAGGGTGTCGGGGGTTGTCTTCCAAACTGGAGAACTGACGTTACATTAGCCGTCACCTTCTTCTGCTCTGGTTGGAGTTTCAACACCTCCGCGTTAATCAGAGCTTGAAGGATGTCCTTGAAGACGTAGCAGTTTTTGGTAGGGTGCCCCAGCATCCTGTGGTACAAGCAATAGGTGGGATTGTCGGTCTTGCCGACTTTCTCGGGGCGCCTAACTTCAGGGAGCTTCAGTCGGTTGCTCTTGTTGAGTAGTTTAAAGAGTGAATCGACATGTTCCTCCTTGAAGGAATATTGCTTGTTGGCGCGTGGCTGGCTTGAAGAGCCACTCGCCTTGCCTGATTGAGGTTTGGCGGGAGATTTGGTCTCCGTTGCTAAATTATCCTTCCGCTTTGTTTGGAGGGATGTGTCTGGCGCACGCCTTGACGACCTTTCCAGCCTGGGCTTACCTTCCTCCGCTCTGACGCGGGCGACAATCTCCTCTGCCTGTTCACCTTGTTGGACTAATTGCTTCCAGGTGCGGCTTTCAGCAACTCCTATTTGAGCAAGGAGTGAGGTTTGGAGATTGTGGCGGCATGTTTTCCACCCGAGTGACCTGGGTCATGCCGCTTGGACATCGGAGTGCCACGTTCCGAAATCTTTCCACGAAAGACTTGACGGACTCTCCCTTTCGCTGTTTAGTAGCCAAAAGGGTGGGCATCGTGACTTCCGAGTCATCCTCGAAGAAGCGTGTTAAGAAAAGCTTCTCCAAATCGCCCCAGTTCTTGATAGAACCTTCTGGTAGCTTCATGAACCATTCAAAGGCCAGCCCTTTCAGGGTGCCGATGAACAGATGAGCCAGGATAGCATCGTTATCTACTACATTCCCGGTTTGAGATTTAAAGTAGTAGATGTGTTGGTTGGGTGACCCTTTCCCATCGAATGCTTGAAGGGTTGGAGCCTTGAACTTGGACGGGTATGGAACCAAGTCCCATTCAGCAGGATAGGGCCGGACCACTCCAGCTTCTTGGAGCCTTTACGGTTGGTAAGCGCCTCGAGGCGTTGCTCCAATTGACTCATTCTTTTAGCATGAGCCTTCCCCTGGTCTTGGTCGCCCTTTGCTTGCGACGAGGATTTGGACGAACTAGAGGTAGAACGCGGCCTCTCCTCAGAAGGTTCAGAAGATGAGCTTTCTCCCTTTTTCCCTTTGCCCTTCGTCTTTTTAGGAGGAGATTTCCTCCTGTCTTCGAGCAACTGTGCAAGCATCTGCTTGAGGGAGTCGATAGATTCCTGCTGAGAAAGAATCATATCCATTTGTGCCTTCTGGATTTGTTCCAAACGTCTAGCCGTTTCCTCAGGAGTGCCTACCATGTAGGCGGAGGCCTCCTTCTCAACGGAAGAGTTTGAAGCCCGTGATTCCGCTACGGCGGAGTGAGAATCATTCACTTTAATGCCATGGGCTAAGGCATTATAATCAATAGGGGGAATGGCCCCAGTCCGGGTGCGAGTGTGTTGATACACCCCTTCCGGTTTAGAGTCAGACTCATCCGAGCTGACTGCAGGTTGTTTTCCCTTGCTCCTGCTTGTCATATTCGCAGTGAGCTCCGGGTACTTAATGTCAGAGAAGGTTCTCCTTCTGTGGGAGCGCCTTCTTTTGGCTGACGGGGGAATCAGGGTCAGCTGTCTAACTAAAGACTGCTGGTTCACACCTGATCCGCAACGGCACTCAGAAAGCATATGGATGAGCCGTTGGTAGCAACATGATGAAGTGACCTGATTGGCACTTCTCTTCTTCTTCGTCAAGTAATCCCTCAAATCCACGGGAGGGGGATCGAAGAGACTAGCCTCGCAATGTCGAAGACAGGAGGCATCCATGTGCTATATAGCCTGGACGCAGGCTTCAGGGACGCGACTTTCGCGCCGCGGCTGTAAGACGCGCGTCTGGCGTCTCTGTTGAGACGAGACGCGATTATTGCGTTGCTGCCTTGTGCGTCGGGGCAGAGACGTTTGAGAGAGGACGGGCTGCTGTGCCCCACGCCTATGGGCGCGTGCCCCTCGCGCTTGAAGAGGCGCAGAGGCTTCACCTTGGCGTTTGGTGAGTTGGTCTTCAGAGGACCTAGCTTCAGGAGTCTCGCGTTTGGGCCGCCAAACGCGGACTTCACGTGCTGGACGTGGCGCGGGCAAGGCGCCAGGTTGTACGTCGCGTCTAGCCTCAGTCGGACAACCAGAGGTTCCAACTTGTAGCTGACGCGCACGCCTCCTCTGTCGACGCTCAGCATTCTGGTTGCGTCGTGGAGGTGGAGAGAAACCAACGACGACTTGATGCTGAGGGAGAGGGTGAACTGGCTGGACGCCAGAGATTCTGACCACGCGGGTCTCCTGAGAGACGTTGACGCGTGTGTTCCGTGCTGCGCGGTTGATCGCAGCGGCAGTTGTGCCTGAGATCACGCTGGCCTTCTGAGAGGCGTTGCGCGTGTATCTTGCTTGGCACAGTTGGCAGCAGCAGCGCCTGAGGCCACGCGGGTCTCCTGAGAGACGTTGGCGCGTGTGTCACGCTTGGCGCAGTTGGCCGCGTCACCCTTCACAGCAGCCGTGCCTGAGAGAGTCTCAGAGCGGGTTCCGGGGCAAGTCCCCGTAGAGACCCTGCGGCAGACGCGGATCTTTGGGCTCTTGGAGCCGGAAGAGAGAAACTCTTCATACTTTGCCTGGTCGAACTCGACGACGAGCGATTCGACCATCTTCCCCTTATAAAGGACGTCATCTTGCGCCACGATTTGCTCATCAGTGACAAATGTAGTCCCCAGCGGAGTCGCCATCTCTTGTACGTGCCGAAAAGAGATAAGAGGTGCTGTAAAATTTTCTTGAATCAGATGAAAGATTACAACAAAACTGTTTTTCTTCCTGTTACAAGGGAGGGAGGATGTTGAATCTTGAATCCTCCCTTTGTTTAATGCTGGGTTCTTCGTGTGGCGGTGGAGAGTGAATCTTGTTCTCCGTTGACCAGATGAACGTCGGGATCGTCAGGGATCTTCTCCTTGGCTGGTAGAAGGAGTACACAGCTCTGTCTACCAAAACTCTCAAAGAGAAGGTAGGCAAAGGGCAACTCGTGCGCAGCGAGCTTGTTGAAGAGTTGAGCTCTCTTTCTTCTGTCTCCTTGTCCGTGTCGTCCTCGCCGTTGTTTTTTTTTTTCGTCCTCCCTCTGTTCATAGCGACGGGGCTATTTATAGAGGTTCCAGGGGTGAACGTGGCCCCTAAGAACGCTCCACAATGAGGGGCTAACTTCCCCGCTATGTGGGCGGTGACTGGCCCCATAACCAGGGCAGTTGTAACCGAGGCGCGGGCGTTAGACCTTCGCGCCCGGAGGTTGAGACGCGGGTGTCGAGCCCACGCGCCTTGATGCTGAGACGCGGGCGTCGAGCCCACGCGCCTTGATGTTGAGACGCGGGTGTCGAGCCCACGCGCCTTGGTGTTGAGACGCGAGTGTCGAGCCCACGCGCCTTGGTGTTGAGACGCGGGTGTCGAGCCCACGCGCCTTGGTGTTGAGACTTCGCGTCTAGAACTTGAAACTCTGCTTTTTAATGGCTTGTCTTTTAGTGATTTTTAGACAGCCTACAGCTAGTTCTTTTTGTGATGATAATATGAATGCACATGCATTAAATGAAAAACTATCTATGTCTTATTAAAACTTGCTTTTAAAGTATAAAGCTTTGAAAAGCAAGAGCTTTAAATTAAAAGAAGAAAATGAAAATTTATTTTCAGAGCTAAACATGGTTTTATAAGAGAGGGTTGAGATTTCAAGTGAAGAGACTCCTTGAAAACTCAACTTGACATTGCTTTAAAAGAAAACAAAATTTTAAAGAATGAAAATGATTGTGTTGATATTTTGAAGAAAAATGAGGTTTTGTCTTCAAAACCTGATGTTATTTTAAAAGAGAATAACTCTTTGAAAGATAAAATTGTTTTATTTTCAAAAGAATTGAAATTTGTTTCAAAGGAAAATATTTCTTTGAAAAATTATTTTGATGCACACATTTTCCATGCTACTATAGCTTCACCCTCTTGTGTTTTTATTGCATACTCCACTTCTTATTCAAGTATTAATAATAATATTTGCATGTTGAAGAAAAGTGTAGATTGATTGGGCTCTGAGCCAATCTGCCATGGATCACAAGAAATTGGAATTCATGTCTCGAAAGAAAAAAGTTTCACATATTCATGCACACCAATCACGGCATACACATGCTTCTTACGTTCACACACATGAAACCTTGTATGCTTGTGTGTACACTTGTACACATTGTGGACGTAAGGGCCACCTTGCAAAGTTTTGTTATGATAGAATGCATAAATCAAATTTGCAAATAAGTTCGTTTGGGTTAGGAAAGGTGCTAACCCCTATGGACCCAAGAAAGTGTGGGTACCAAAATCAACCCCTATTATATTTGATGTAGGTGTGGGCTCTCACTTGATGTGAGGGTATTGGTGCCTTGATGGTGGATGCGATCCGAACCAAAGATCATATTTTTGGATGCATTACTTTCAACGGATGGTTGGTAGAATGTCTACCATGGTTTGGAGACTTAAAGAATAGTTCATATGTTTGGTAACTATCTCTAAACTCCTATTTTAGTTTACATACTTTTACATTGATAATTTTTAGTATGTTATGGTTTTTATACTCATTATGTTAAATGCAATGTTATTAGACATGTGATATGCATAAATAGTCTTTGAGATACACCCATGTTCATATGGATTCATATTTTGTGTTGTCACTAGTGTTTAACTACTATGTATATACTAGTTCTAAAACACGTGCATTTAACCAAATGATCATGGTTGTTTTGTAATTCATGTGGTGATTACCTGTTTAGATGTACTTTTCGTTAGAACTTGTGTTTATACTTGTACAAGTAGTGAGTAACACTTGATTATTATATGTTTATGCTTCATTACTCATTTGTGCTCATTACATGTACATGTATAACCTAGTTTTGATGATTCTTTCATTTATACTTATTTTTTTATTTTTGTATATGTATATGTTATTTTTGTCTAAAACTAATAGATGTACATGTATATCTTAGAACCACTTGCCTTCATACAATATAATTTTGTGAACTAGTCTATGCTTGGATGTATGTGATTGGTAATGAAAAGTGCATTTTTATCATGACATTTACAATCACATTTTCATATTTATATCTATAATTCTGTACATTTACTAATATTTTATGATTTATTGTGTGCAGGCCTTGAGTTCTTATTTTAATAATAAATAAAGCCTAAAAGAAGCCCAAAAGCTCATATTCAAGCCCAATGTAAAAGTTGCAAATATCAATTGCCGAAATTGCAAATACACAAGGGCCAAAGTTGCAAATACTAAAAGAAGAGGGAAGGATAGACTTCTATTCAACCCTAAATACTTGCAGGATGAGGATAAAAGCCAAAGAAGGAGAGTTCAAGATCACAAATTCGTTGATAAAAGATTTGGATTTAGGGTAACTTGCCTCCTAAGTTATCCCGAAATCTCAAAATAAAGAGTCAGGATACAATTTCCAGAAGGATAAACCCAGATGGACGGACCAGTGGATGCCACGCGAGAAAGCGCGTGGCATTTGGCTACAAAAGTGCCGCGTTTCCGCGGCAAATTTCCCGTTTTCGCGGTAATCCAGAGGCGGTTGGCGATGCGTTTTCGTTGAGGAGTTTTACTGGGACTCTACTTCCTATATCTCCTATAAATACTCCTGCAGAGCAACAGAGAAGGAGCGTCCAGAGGCAGAGCCAGAGGGCCAAATCTAGCGTTTTTGGCTTTCTTCTTCTAGTTTAGATTTTCTTTTCTCTTTTGTAATTTCTATTTTTCCTTTTTGTAATCTGAGAGGAGATGATGTTCTCATGGAGGAAGGAGATCTACTTGTACTGAGGGTGACAATCGGTGTAAGTTTTGCTTTTCCGCCATTGTTAAATAAATCGAATCGAGGTTCGTTCTTTTTTATTATGTTATGTTCTTTTATTCTTGTTGATTCTTGTGTATCTCAATTTTTATTTCTTCTATTGTTGTTTCTCTAATGTCTTGCTCACCATGAGAACCAATGTTTCGAGACTGCCTAGCCGAAGAAGAGCCCTTGATGGCCTATGGCGATGAACAAGTCTTCATAGCTTGTCTTTTATTTTCATAGTGTAGATCAAGAAGGCGGACGATCCTATACGCCATACTTGTACGCCTTCCAAGAAAAGGTAAATCGTTGCAACGGTTCAAAGGTAAGCAGGAAGAGGTATGTATGTGTAGTTTGCTTTCTTTTATTTCTTTAGTTTAGATCTCACACTACCACATTCTCAATTTCTTTTCTTCCATTGTAAATATCATTTCTTCTTCTCTATCTTCTTTCTTCCTAACTTAACATTAAAATAATAAAAAAAATTTAGAGATAACTTACAAACGCTTCCATCGCTAGTCCCTCCCTGAGGATCACGACCCGCATAGCCACTGCTACTGCGGATTCGCATTGAGCAACTTGCACTATTATTTCTAAATCTAAACTTCTCTATTTTGTTGCACAGGTAAATCTCAATCAAAATTTTGGCACCGTTGCCGGGGAGGGACGGTAAGTTATTCTCTAATAATAAAAAATTATTAACTAATTCTTTTATTCTTTTCTGTTTGCAGGTTTGGAGAACAGAAAAACAACAGCAGAAGTGGACATATAGCAACTCTGTGCCTCTGCCCTCGAAGACAGAGCAGCAGAGCCTGCTACTTTGCCGCGCAAACGCGACAATAGCCGCGAATCCGCGGCAGTAGCAGTGAACTACTGATCAATTTTTCTGCAGGTTGCTGCAAATTGTAATATCTGCTTTCTGCTCTGTTAAACTTTGTTCTGTGATAACCCTGCTTACTGCTAACTAATTAACAGTAACTTATTTGTTGATAAATAAAAAAAATTTAGACTCTTGCATTTAGGCACGTGTCTATTTAATTTTTTTTAATTTCTGTTGAAGAGTGCTGGAGACAAGGTACGTTCGCATTGCATTTAGACTAGGAAGCACCCTTGGCTGATTTTCTGCTTTGAGTGAATATTTGTCTACTGCTTTACATGTACACAAAAAATTTTTTAAGGGTATAACCCATAAATAACATAAGGTGGGGATTTAATCACCCTTCCTTGGCCCAAAAATCATATTCCAAGCACTCACAACACTAACCCTAATTAAAAATTGACTAGACGTTGGCCCTAGGGACTTCTCGGACTCAATTAGGAGATTATCCTAAGGGGGAACGGTGCTGGAAGTTGACTCTTGTCAAATCAGTGTCTAGGAAAGGGATTGAGGGCCGAAAGCCCAAAGATTGGTGGTTATTTAATTAAGGAACGTCTTTGACGGAAAACCTCCCACCAATCTTGCCCTGACCTAGCTGATTAACTTGTGGTCAAAGTCTACACCCTACCTCCCGTGGACAGTCTAACCAGTTAGAAATCGTCTAGGTCATAAGTCTACCCTAACGTAGGATAGAATTTTTTCTTTTTTGTTTGCTTACTTTTTCTTTGTTTGTGTTTGTGTGATATGGCCTATAACAATATTTTTTCAATTTTAATGAGAATCCATATTACACACCAACCTCTTATTCGGATATTACCAACCCGGCATATCATAACTTTGACCAACCTAGTGTGCCAGATTGGTCTTATCCGAATCATTACATGCCCCAGTCCCAATACTATGAACAAGATTGGAATAATCATCACTACTCTTCACAGAGTCAATGGGGATTCAACACCCCTGAGCTATATGGTCAACCACCTGTTCAACCATTATCTTCATATACGTCTTTTCCCACATCACCAAGGTTTCAGTCCTCCATTGATCTATTCGATGGGTTAGAAGAAAAAGTGGATCGGTTGCAAGATACAATGAATGATCAAATTTCTAGACTTTCAAACATTCTAAAGCATCTTGATAGGAACCAAGAATTATTCTGTCTAGAAGACCTTGATCAAAATTCAATTTCATCACATCAATATGAACTTGATCAATCCCAATCCTTGGACAAATTGGCTAGTTTTAATTTCAATGAGATTGAATTAGAATATGAATGTGAACCCGATCCCCAACTTTGTGATTCAGTTTCCATTTTTGAATCTATGTTGACTCTAGAATCCTTACCCAATTTGGACCAATTTTCTGAGCCAACATTCATTCCCGTACCCATAGATCATGAAATTGAATCACCCATTTTTGATGATCATCATATTGATCTTGACCAATTTCATACTTTTGAAAGTCCCATTGACAAATTGGCAAGTTCTCATTTTTATGAGGTTGAACCCAATGAGATATGTGACCTTGATTCTAAAATCTGTGATCAAGTCCAAATTCCCGAATCAATATTGACTCCTGTTTTGTTACCCGACTTAGGTAATCTTTTAGAGTCAGTTTTGATTCCCCCACCTATCATTCCTAAACTTGAATCACCAATATTGAGTCACATTCCATTGTGGGAAGATAATTGTGGACTTGAGTTTCAACTTCTTGACTTGGACACACTTCTTGAACCAAGCTCGACTCTTGAACCCTTACTTGATTTAAGTTTCTTTCCTGAGTCGGTATTCATTCCTGAACCTATCATTCTTGAGTCTAAGTCAACCAATCTACCAAGTCACATTCTTCTGTTGGACATAGGTATAGACCATGACTCTGTGATGATTTTCCAGGACTGGTCATGTAAAGGGAGTAAGTTTCACGAGAGGATCTTCCATGATCCTATTCATTCTGGGGACTGTAAATATGTAAATAGAAAAGAGGTAAATAAAGGTAGGTCCCGTGAACTACCACGTTGTCTTGTTTGGGCTGCATTTCGTGGACCAATTAGACCACCACCGGAACCACCACCTTGAGGTAACTTCTGCCTTCCCTTGTTCTTTTTCATGCATATATGCATTCATTCATACATTGAGGACAATGCATGAGATAAGTGTGGGTAGGCTTTACTAACATACTAACATAGGTAGAAACTAACCAAAATTTATTTATAAAAAAAATTATAAAAAGGACAATATTTTGACTTATCTTTTGAAAGAAATCTAAGATAGTTTTCAGGATTAGGAAAATCATGATTAGGATTTCTAAAAACTTGGTCAAAATAAATAAATTGTTGAATTTTTAGGTATAGGAGGAGAAATTGAATAAGTAGTTAGTCTTATTTTTACCTTAATGAAATGTGCATACCTAATGCATATCTAGGATTCTAAGACAAAGACCCTTGTGCCTCATATTAAAAAAATAAAATAAAATAAAATAAAATAAAATAAATTTTCCAATTAAGCTGGATACATGTGCCTCAAGAAGCATAAGTATTCATGCCTAAAGGTGAGTAATAAAATAAAGTCCTTAGTTTTGGGCCCTGGTTCACTCGAATTTGAGTCCGCGGGGTGTTTTCTCACCTGGTGCCCTAAAGCCAACTGGTTTGGGAGTCATCGACTTTAAGTTCATTACATGGGTGGATTAGAAAGCCTAAGGAAATTAAGGAAAAATTACTTATATATGTACTAACACATCTAATAGTCAATTAGTTAGGTATGAGGGCCTCAAGAAACCTTAATACTTACACGAAAGAAAATTAGATGAGTTATACATATCAAAAAAAAAGTATATATAAATAAATAAATAATAAAGAGGCATGAGAGTCCAAGTTAAGGAATTCCTAGTATAAATTCATAAGGATGCATATGATTTTTGGTAACGAAAAAGACTATACACAAATTCAATTTTAAATCTTACCTAAAATGGAAACAATTTACTTTATAAAGACTAAGTCTAAGAAAGAATAAAAATGATAATCCTAAAACTTATAGACTACTTAGTCTTTTCAAACGTATTTCAAATATTTTCCTTTTTATGGATTTTGTGGGTGTAATCCGCTGAAAACCCTCACGAGACAACACTCTTCCTCTAGGGTAACCTAGGGGTTTAACGGCTTGTTGCACATGCTAAGTGCAACCGTGATTCCTACGAAAGTGAGTTAGGTTAGATTAATTTTTCTTTTCTTTTTCTTTTTCTTTGATTTTTACTCGAGGACGAGCAAAAAGATAAGTGTGGGGGTGTGATTGGTAATGAAAAGTGCATTTTTATCATGATATTTACCATCACATTTTCATATTTATATCTATAATTCTGCACATTTACTAATATTTTATGATTTATTGTGTGCAGGCCTTGAGTTCTTATTTTAATAATAAATAAAGCCTAAAAGAAGCCCAAAAGCTCATATTCAAGCCCAATATAAAAGTTGCAAATATCAATTGCCGAAATTGCAAATACACAAGGGCCAAAGTTGCAAATACTAAAAGAAGAGGGAAGGATAGACTTCTATTCAACCCTAAATACTTGCAGGATGAGGATAGAAGCCAAAGAAGGAGAGTTCAAGATCACAAATTCGTTGATAAAAGATTTGTATTTAGGGTAACTTGCCTCCCAAGTTATCCCAAAATCTCAAAATAAAGAGTCAGGATACAATTTCCAGAAGGATAAACCCAGATGGACGGACCAAAGGATGCCACGCGAGAAAGCGCGTGGCATTTGGCTACAAAAGTGCCGCGTTTCCGCGGCAAATTTCCCATTTCCGCGGCAATCCAGAGGCGGTTGGCGATGCGTTTTCGTTGAGGAGTTGTACTGGGACTCTACTTCCTATATCTCCTATAAATACCCCTGCAGAGTAACAGAGAAGGAGCGTCCAGAGGCAGAGCCAGAGGGCCAAATCTAGGGTTTTAGGCTTTCTTCTTCTAGTTTAGATTTTCTTTTCTCTTTTGTAATTTTTATTTTTCCTTTTTGTAAACTGAGAGTAGAGGAAGCTTTCATGGAGGAAGAAGTTCATGCTTGTACTGAGGTGACATAGGTGTAAGCCAACTTTTCTTCTATTGTTAATGAAATCTGCTCGAGGTTTGTCTTTTTTATTCTTGTTTTATTTCTTTATGTTTTATTCTTTTTTTCTCTGTTCTTGTTCTCTATTATTGTTTCTCTCTAATGTTTTGTGAACCATGAGATTTGATTGCTTCGAGACTGCCTAGCCGAAGAAGAGCACTTGATGGCTTATGGAGATGAACAATCCTTCTTTAGATTGTCTTTTCTTTTCATAGTGTAGGTAGCGAAGGTGGACGATCCTATACGCCATACTTGCACGCCTTCCAAGACAAGATAAGTCGTCGCGAACAGATCAAAGGTAAGCAAGGTAGAAGAGGTTTGTACGTGTTATAGTTTCTTTCTTTTTAATTTTAGTTTAGATCTTCATCTCTCTCACATTTATTCTTCACCTTCTCATTGTAAATATCATATACTATTGTAAATAATAAAAGAAATTAATTTTTAGAGAATCTTACTTAAACGCTTCTATCGCTAGTCCCTCCCTGAGGATCACGACCCGCATAGCCACTGCTACCGCGGATTCGCATTGAGCAACTTGCACACCTTTATTCTCAGATCTAATATTCCTTATTTTGTGTGCAGGTAAAAACTCAATCAGTATGTATACTTTAGTATAGACAAAATATACATATACCTGAAGTTTATTTTATTTTGATGAAAATTGAATTTTTATGTTTTTCATGTTTATAAAAGAATTTCATATGAGCTTCATTGTCTATCTCCATGATTATACTTATTACATGACTCTTACACTCTATGTTTTGTGTTTACTCATGATTTCTTGTTTCTTGAGTATATATGTGCTTTATTACTATTTGAGTATCAATAATCGTGTGATTTTTATGTTTTCATGGGATACTTATTGTTTTATTCCTTTCTTGAAAGATTTCAAACTAATTTTGAAAACTACTTTAAATTAGTTCATTATTCTTCATGTGGTAGTGATTTTCAAACTATACAAAAATATTTTCAAATCACATTTTTAAAAACCCTACCTTCTAGGGGCGGTTGGATGGGCGACCATTTTTTATATACTCTTATTGAATATCTTTTAAACTCGTGCATATATAAGGTGGTTGGTATGAATTATATACATGATCTTCTGAAATTTTATTTTTATATACTCATATGTGTTTCTTATATATGTATGCTTCAAATTTCAATTGGTATTTTTATTTTCATACATACATATATATGATTTAATTGTGCTTGTTTTATAATGTCTTTACATTTTTAAAGCACAAATTATGTTTACGTTAAGCTTGATTTTATTCCAAATATTAATTGGTATCTTTACAAGCTTATGCATTGATTTCAATTGGTATTTATTTGGTATCAAAATATACTTCATGTTTCACCTTCAATTGGTATCAAAATCTACTATTGATATCTTAAATTTTTTTTTAAAAGTGGTACTAACATTTGTTTTTGTCAGCTACTATTTGATTTCATTGGTATCATAATTTATTTTGTTGACGTCAAGAAATTTCAAAATTTTGTTTTAAAAGTAGTTTCAAAATTTGTTGACACATATTGCCTATATGCAAGAGAAGCTTAACATCTTCTCTATATATAGATTCATATTGAGTGTATCTCACATTGAGGAGCTTGACCTCTCTTCTTTATGTAATACACGTGTGTAGGGGGAGCTTAACATCTCCGCTTATACATTATATATTGTACTTTATGTGGGTTAAGGTCTAGTCATCTCTTCTCCATACAATGCATGTATGCAGGGGGAGCTAACTAAACGTCTCTCCTCTTTATGAATGTATATCACATATACATCTTTATTATTTTGTTGCCTTTACCCCTTTGTTGATGAATTGACAAAAGGGGGGAGAAGAATTTAGAGAGCTTATATATGCATGTTTATATCTTTGTTTATGCTTATATATTTGTGTTTACTTTATGTATTTCATTAAATATTTATTTGTTTATTGCAATGCATAAGTTAAGGCGGAGCTTCTATGAAGTTATCTTTAATCCATGCCTATATAACTCCATGAGTTTTGTCATTATCAAAAAGAGAGAGATTGTTGGCCTAAAGGGCCGTCGCTCTAATTTTGATGATGATTAATTCATGTAGTTATAATGCTAATGATCTTGTATTAATATAGTTTCAAATTTTCTATCAAGATCTTAATAGGTATTTTGCTTCAACAAAGGAGTTTTAGAGCCAACACGTGTAGATTCAAGATCTCGCGCATGAAGATCGTATCTAGCACTCGGATGGAGTTAAGCTCTTTGGATCGTGTTTGGATCGTGTCAGCTTGGAGAAAGAGTTCTACAAGAAGACTTCTATTTGTTTAGTTTTAATTTGTGTTTAGATCTTGTGTAAGATAGATTAGTGTTGATATGCTCAAGTTCACACACACACACAAGTTCAATACGTTTGGTTTTCAGTTTAAGCGGTTTTGGATTTCAAGTACACATATATGTGATTTTCATGAATAGATAGAATCAAAACAAGTTTACATGATTTAATGTATATTGTATTTCATCTATATACATTTATGCTTCATATATTTAGAGAAACTTATTTTGATGATTCCATTTCATGTGTTTAAAGTTTTGTAATTAACAAAACTTATTTTGGATTTAATGTCAAAAATATAGATATATCTTTTATATGTGTATTAGATTCTATCCATACACTCAATGCTTCAAAAGAGTTTAAATATATTGTTTTTGTATTTGTACAAGTTTGAGAAAATTGGATTTTCATTTCAAAGTTTGTATTTTGGAAAATATCAATTTTTGTTTAAAGATGAATTTCTATATCACAAAAATGTTCAACTCGACTGTAATATATGTTGATTTTTTATCACACATATTTAGATTTCTAAGTATTTCAATGAACTATTTTCTGTGGAATTTATGAGATTTTATAAGATTTTATAGGTGTTAAAAAGACTAAGTTTCAAACCCTATTAACCTTAGCGTGAGCCCGTTGGCGGTCGACCGGCCGTCGACCGAACCAGTGCTCCGTTGACCGGTCGATCGACCGATGTGCACAAGAAAGTGTACAAGGCCTTGCCTATAAGGCCGATCAATCGGGTGGTCGACCGACTGTAACTACCCAACTCTCGGGTAGTGCCGGTCGACTGGGCGGTCGACGACAGGGCTGAGTGCCTTTAGGCTCGGTCGACCGGGCGGTCGACCAGAAAGCGAGTTTGCCTGGGGCGGTCGATCGAGCAGTCGACCGGTGGCTCAACGGTCAAAAATATGACCATTGGACGGTCAACTGGCCGGTCGAACGACAAGTCAAAAATGACCTTTTATGTACCCCCAACGACTATATTCTTGAAAGCCTATAAATAGGGGTTCTTTTGGGCTGTTTTCGCTAAGATTTTCAAGAGCTATTCTTCCCATCTTTTCAAGCGTTTTGCATCAAGTTCAAAAAAAAATTTTGAGCCTAAAATCTTTATCTTTTATTTGTTTTCAAAGTGTTGGAAAAAATCAAAGAAAAGGAAGTATTTGGGAAATTGGTTTTAATCTTTATTTACATATCTATCTTGTGTTTTTCCCAAGTGTTTTTTTTTGTTATTCTCTTTTCCAGAAACTTTTTTTCTCACACTTGAGCTATCATCTCTAATCCTATCTATAGGATCTTATTTTTGGGAGAAGAATTGTTTGTGGTCTATTGTGATCACCAAGTGTTATTTGTGATTATTGGATCACAAAGATTGTAATCTTTTATTTGTTTTGGCTTTGTGCCTATCCCTCTTGTGTAGAGGTGATTATTTTTGAGAGAGGAGTAGTGTACTTCAAGTGTTGAGTTGTAATTCCTCAGTAGAGGTCCCTTTGTTGAAGGTCCTATATGGACATACTGGAAATCCTTCTGTGTGAAGGCGGGGACATAGAGCAGTGGCTCGAACCTTAAAACATTTCTTGTTGTTTGCATTTGATCCAGTATCTCAACTCTATCTCTCTTATATCTTGCATTGCTTTATATTACACATATTCATATGCTAGATATAGTTTGTGTGTGCTCACACTTATGGAGAACCAAGAGAGCTTTATAAAGCATTTCAACTCTTAATTTAGAGGAATCTCGAGAAATAGTTCCAGAGCCCTTCACGGAGAATTCGGGCGCATTCTTGGTTACACATAGTGTGTTGCAATTGAGTTTTAAATTCTGCATCATTTGTCCTAGATTAGTAAGTACACCTATTCACCCTCCTCTAGGTATATTTCACAAATAACAAATGCAACAAATGAATATAGCCAAATGAAAGGATCTTCCTAAGGTGGTTAAACCAAAACTAGGGTTAGGCTCTGATGCCAATTGAAAATCACCTGGAGGGGGTGAATAGGTGATGGCTATACTAAATGGCAAATAATGCGAAATTAAACCAACTTGCTAGCAACTTAGCAATTATCAATCACAACTAAAGAAATACTTACAAATAAGTAAACAATATTAGAGTGCATGTAATTAAAGAGAGAGTAGAGTGAAGAGAGAAAGAGTTAAAAATCGTAAACACAATGATTTATTTTAAGATCCGAGCCACTGCTCTACGTCCCCTACTTCAACACTATAAAGGATTTCCACTATGACTGATCTCATTAGATCTTCAACCGTTTATAAGTTTCCACTAGAACTCAATGGACTCACTAGTCCTCTCTCGTGGTGCCGCAATACCAACGCGGAGCTCACTAGCTCACTTGAGGCCGCAACCTCTACAACTTCTCAATAGAAGGAAAACGATGATCTACACTTGATCACAAATGGCTCACAAGCACAATCCTATAACCATGATGAGGAGGTGAAACTCTTTGGGATTGTGTAGTGAAAATAGCTTGTAGAGATGTAGAGGGAGGGCTCAAGCTAAAAACAAGAATTTGGAAATATGGCTCAAAGAGAAATCTTTTATAAAAACGTTAAAACTTGTAAAAACTTGATCTAAGCTTTAGAAATCTTGTTATTGAGTTTACCATAGTCCCACTATTTATAGAGAGTGAAAACATGAATAGAAAACCTAAAAGTGCCATTGGAAAAAGACCCAAAAAAGACAAAACAGCATATAGCCGTTGGGAAAATTGACAGAAGAAAATTCTTCTGCCGGTCAACTTGCAGCTCGACCGCCAACGATCGGATTTCTGACCTTGGGATAGCGGTCGACTGGATGGTCGACCGTTGTTCCCAACTACAGAGTTAAACTCTCTGTCCGTCGACCAGGTCAGTCGACCGGACCCAACCATGAGCAATGTTCTTACAGTCGGTCAACTGCCCGATCAATCGAAGTGCACACATGCACTTTGGTGCATGTCAGTCGGTCGACTCGGTCGACCGATATACCAATTTGCTCTGCCTACGGTCGTCGTCCAGTCGACTGAGAAAGGGCCAAAGTCAAATTATGGATATCTTTCCGAAACCATTCTTTTTCCGATAAAATAATTTTTGATCTTTAAATGTAAAATAGAGTTCTAGGGACTTGAAGAGCTAGTATGTGATCATGGATCAATACAAAATAAAGTTAGAACCATATTTTGTCAAAATTCTTTTCTAAATCAAAAACTCGATTTTTTCAAAACTTATTTTTCGAAACCCAGTTTTGAAAATGATAAAGAGTATAGTTAAGAACTCTTGTTAAAAACACAAAGGAATATGAAATATGTATGTGTGTGTTAATTCAAAAAGCTATCAACCTATATCATCTTGGTTTTAACAAATGACTATAAATCCTATCTAAAATACAAAAAGTGAAAATATAAATCTTGATATAGTCATCTCTAGTATGCTTGATCCTTGAGCTCTTCTATGTGCTTAGGCTCTTAGAGCTACATCTTCTTGGCATTCAAATATATGAGTCTTGTGATGGAGCCAAAATATAACAAATGGTTAACCTGAATCTTTGTTAAACAAATTGTTAAAAACATAACTACATATGTTTTGTTATCATCAAAACTCGGGCTAATACCTTTCGGCAAACATTCTTGAGGTTAGTAAAGTCGACCAAGCACTCCACTTTCCGTTCTTTTTCTTAATTAGAAGAGGGTTGGAGAGCCGGTCGGGGTAGAACATCTTTCGAATGAAGCCTACTAGAAGTAGATGGTCAACTTCATCGTTGATGGTGCGACTCCATTCTTTGTTTATTCTCTTAGCTTCAACCCTTATGGAGAACTTATGGCAGATGACCTAGGGGTCAATTCCAGGATTTCGGTGGAGGACCATGCAAATACATCTGAATTATCCGACAAAAACTTTTTAAACAATGTCTTCTCATGTGGGGTCAAGTTAGAGCTGATTCGGATGGTCCGCTCTAGGTGATCTGGGTCTACATAAATGACTCGGACTCCTCCTCGGTCTTGATGTCGGGGTTTCTCGATTTGTGGGTAGGTCAGGATCTTGTCTTTTGCCGCACTATGATTACTATTGATCAGCAATCCTCTTCTCCTTCTTGTCGGGAGAGTCTTCATTAGGACCTGCTTCGGAGGCCTTCTGTGCCCAGCCGGACCTCTTCCTTCTACTGTAGCTACTATTCTGGCCATCACCTGGTCACCCCCTATGCTGGTTATTCCGATGGTATGAAGAACTTTAAAAGTTAATGATGGGTGGATGACACTGCTCTCATCATGTGGTTCTATGGCCTCCCAAGGATGGCATTATAGGGAGATGCGATGTCAAGGATGCATAATTCTGTGATGAAGTTGTATGGATTCGCTCAGACTGGGAACTTGGTTGTGTCGGGAGAATGGGCTTTGCTTCAATCGAATCCATAGATAGGTGATTGGGTCTAAGGGTGTTTGAGGGATGATCAAGTTTCAGGCCAACTCGAGAGTGTCCTCCATTCCATCTAGGGTTTGTCTGTATAGGATGTTGACACTATTTCTCTGTCATCCAAGATCTTTGACACTTTGCAGTAGCCAATGTGTATTGCAAAGACCAGAGCATCATTGAGTGGGTTCACTGTGTAGGCATCTTCCTTCAGAAATAGATGGATCTCCCAGAGGTGAAGGCGGGCGTGTCAATATTTCCAGATAGCTATCCCTCCGGGCTTCATTGACGAAGATATTCCTTCCCTTCATGGTGGTGCCTTCTATCGGAGAGGTCCT
Organism: Agave tequilana; assembly: GCA_038442645.1. Lineage (NCBI taxonomy): Eukaryota > Viridiplantae > Streptophyta > Magnoliopsida > Asparagales > Asparagaceae > Agave > Agave tequilana. The sequence continues at coordinate 94,944 of JAVJIF010000256.1, read as the reverse complement.
GAAGATGACATTTACCTCCCTGTAATAGATGAGAGTGTTGTCTCGGTGTTTGTCTGGGGTCTCGGGCTGCCTCTGCACTCTAATCTCCGAGGGCGGTCTGGGGTTAAGGATGAACTCTCCAAAGTATTCTTCATTAACCAGATCTTGAAGGGCCTCTAGAGGGTGAGACAATCCACTATGAGGTATCCCCTTCCATCGTGAAAGACACAATACTCTTTAGATTCATTTAGCTTCGGGTTCTGTGGGAGCGGTCTGCTCGGACGCCTACCCCAAGGCTGGTCTTTGATAGTGCTCAAGACATGGTCAATAGATATCCTGAATGGAACGAGGTCGGGTTCTGTTGCACTTTCCTTGTTGGATTCGAGAGCATGTCTAGGTGGTTTGTAAATAGCGATGGAGTTATGGATCGGATTCTTCCTCGAGGGGAACTGTGGATTAGTCTTCTCGACCTCGGGTCCTTGTTTGGGGGTGACTGGTGGCATCCTAAGTCGCCTTTTTAATCTGCATGTACTTTTATGCTCGGACAAGGATGTCCCTCATTTTGGTGACATCATTCTTCACCAAATGCTTGTAGTATGAGCGGGTGACTTGCAACCCGCTGATAAATGTTGCAGCGGTAACATCTTCATTGCAATTGTACACCAGCGCCATTTGGCTCTGGAAGTAGCTGACGTAGTTTTGTTAAGCTTTCTCCTAGTTTCATTTTCACCGTGAAGAGATTGTTTTTATTCATTTGGAACTCTTCCTGAGAAGTGCACTGGTTGTAGAAGGCGTCTGTTACATCTTTAAAGCTTCGAAGGGAGTTCTTTGTGAGTAAGTGGAACTAACGATAAGTGGTGTAAACACCTAAAGGAGGGGTGAATAGGTGTTAATGCTAATCTAATGATCTTTTTAAACAAGTATGAATAAGTGATGCAACGATCGCCCAAAAAAAGACTAAGAGCCGAATACCTGGTGAAGGGCTCTGAACTCCTTCCTCGTGATTCCTCTAGATAAGAGTTTGAGGTGCGTATTGCAATCTTGATGTATGAGTAATGATCGACAATATAGCAAGGAATGGAATGAATGCAATGATGAAGTGCACACAAGATATATCACAAGTTAGAAATAAAGTGCTAAAACACAATAAGAAATGAAGAGCAATAAAGGATAACAAAGAATAGAAATCATCGCAAACACAAGGTATTTGTTTCGAGGTTTGAGCCATCGCTCTACTCCCGCCTTCACCGCCGTGAAGGGTTTCCACTATATCCACCGAGGATTACAAGGTCTACCGAAGATCGGAGTACCAAATTCCACCAATTATAAGAGGTCTACCGAAGACCGGAGTACCGAACTCTCCCAATCCAATCCTCTACCGAAGAGGAATTACAAAGCAAGAAGAACAAGTAACCAAGTGATCAACAAAGGATCACAAACTTCTCTCTTTACAACTTCCTTATAGAATGAGGAGGGTTTTTGGCTCAAGAAGTGTAGTGAGAAAACAAGATCAGTTGTAATGAAAAATTGCTTTGAAACACAACTGAAAACAGTAGCCAAGAATGCCTAAAATGAATTGAGAGCTTTTGAAACACTTTTCTTTCTTTTAAAACTTGAAAACAATGGCTATTTTCTTGTATTTTGCAAATGGCCAATCCCACTATTTATAGGGAATGGAGGAGGTCTAAACATGATTAAAACTAGGTAATAGGGTCAGAGAATAGCCCTCAAAGTTTCAGAAAAAACTGACACACAAATTCCAATCAAATCCCCAAAAACCAGAAATCAGAAACTAGCCGTTGGCGGCTGGAGACGGCTGTCGGTCGACCGGCCCGGTCGACCGGCAGTCCAATTGGCAACTAGCCATTGGACTCGGTCGACCGGTCGATCGACCGGACGCCAAAAGAAAATTTTTGTATTGAACTGCCGGTCGACTGGCAGGAAACAGAGAGCAAAGTGGTGCCAGTCGGTCGACCGACAGACATGCACAAATCATGCATGCCCTAGACTCAAAGCACGGTCGACCGATCGGTCGACTGGCCTAGCCTGGAAAGGATCCAGTCGACCGGCCCAGTCGACCGCCAGGCCTGAAAAAGAATAGGTTATGGGATTTTTTTCTGAACTTTGGAAAATTTTCAATTTAATTTTGTAGGGATATATGGCTAAGTATCACGCTGAAAAGATAGGTATACATGATATAAACATGATATAAAATTTGTAAAAATTGAGTCATGTATGAAGATCGAAGCATGAACTTAAATCAAAAGTCAAAATAAAAACTGTATTTTTGAAGGGATGTGTGTGTTCTTGAGCCAATTTACCACAACCTCAAACTTTAACAAACTAAGTCTTACATATGTTCTAGGTGACTACAAAGACTTCAAGTGGGCTTCTTCATGATCTTGAATAGCTTGGTATTATCTTGAGATAGTTTGATACTTTGAACCCGAATGAACCGTCTTGAGTCAAAATGATCTTCCTTTAAGGAAGTGCACATCACAAATCCATAGAACCCTGAAACTTACTTAAACACTAAAAAATGATTAGTACAAATAACTATATATGTTTTGTAATCATCAAAACTCAAAAACAGGTTGATTGTAACCTTGGTCCAACAATCTCCCCCTTTTTGATGATGACAAAACATACTAGTTATATAAAAAAAATATGGGAAAAAGCTTGGAAGCTTCCCTCAAATCATGCTATGTATAAAAGAATGACTATATGTATAGATATAAACAAAGAATTTAGAGAGAGATGCAAAACACATTACAAGGAGTATAAAACACATTACTCAAAATTCTTTTGTTAACTCAAAGGCTAAAACTCAAAATTTATAACTCCAAACTAACTTGTTATTACTCAAAAGGCAAGATGCATAACTCCAAATATAAAAACTCAAAATTCATTACTCCAAAATTTAAAACTCAAAAACGCATAACTCCAAAGTTAAAAATAACTAACTTTTTCTCCCCCTTTTTGTCATACATCAAAAAGGGTAAACATAGTAAAAAAAAATTTTTTTTCATAAATCCATAATACAAACATTCAACTTACCACAAATAAAGGAAAATCTAGCATAGTCTAGTGGCTTTGTAAAAATATCGGCAAGTTGAAAATCGGTAGAAACATAATCAATATCAATATCACATTTCTCATAATGATCTCTAAGAAAGTGATACCGAATGTCAATGTGCTTAGTCTTACTATGTTGCTTTGCATTTTTAGTCATATGAATAATACTAGTATTATCACAAAATATTTTAATATGATCAAAATGCAAATCATAGTCAAGGAGAGTATGTTTCATCCAAAGAACTTGTGCACAACAAGCTCCGGCCGCAACATACTCCGCCTCGACGGTTGAAAGGGCTACCGAATTTTGCTTTTTGGAAGACCAAGAAATAAGACAATTACCAAGAAATTGACATGTTCCACTTGTACTCTTCCTATCTACCCTACAACCCGCATAGTCGGCATCCAAAAAACTCGTCATGGAGAATTGTCCGTCTTCGGATACCACAAACCCATTTCAATGGTGCCCTTAAGGTATCTAATAATGCATTTTACCGCAAAAAAATGAGACTCTTTAGGACACGATTGAAATCGAGCACAAAGACAAACCGAAAACATAATATCCGGCCTACTAGCCGTCAAATACAACAAGCTACCAATCATGCTACGGTAAAGCTTAATGTCTACACATGTACCTTGTTCATCCTTGTCAAGCTCTGTTGTAGTTGCCATGGGAGTTTTGCTTGTTTTAGCTCCTTCAAGCCCACATCTCTTGATAAGTTCCTTTGTGTACTTGGCTTGATTGATGAAGATCCCATCCTTCTTTTGCTTGATTTGGAGACCAAGGAAATAGTTAAGCTCACCCATCATAGACATCTCGAACTCTTCCTTCATGCATGATTCAAAAGCTTGGCAAAGATTTTCATTAGTAGAACCAATATATATATCATCCACATAAATTTGAACAATAAGTATATCATTTTCAACATGCTTTGTAAATAAAGTAGTATTTATTTTTCTTTCTTAAAACCATTTGAAATAAGAAAAGAGGAAAGTCTTTCATACCAAGCCCTAGGGGCTTGTTTTAAACCATAAAGAGCTTTGTCAAGTTTAAAAATAAAATCCGAATGTGTAGGATCAACAAACCCGGGGGTTGTTCAACATTCACCTCCTCTTCAATAAATCCATTTAAGAAGGCACTTTTAACATCCATTTGAAAAAGCTTAAAATCTTTATAAGAAACAAATGCAAGTGTCATCCGTATGGCTTCTAGCCGTGCTACGGGTGCAAAGGTTTCTTAAAATCGATCCCTTCGACTTGAGTATAACCTTGGGCAACTAACCTAGCTTTATTTCTAACAACATTTCCCGACTCATCTAACTTGTTCTTAAAGATCCACTTAGTACCAATTGTTGGTCTATCGTGGGGCCTAGGAACAAGGTGCCAAACTTGGTTGCGCTCGAATTGATTGAGCTCCTCTTGCATGGCTAGCAACCAATATGAGTCGGCCTCGGCTTCGAGGATGTTCTTGGATTCAAAGTGAGAAATAAAAGTATAGTGTCCACATAAATCATGAAGTTTAGAACGAGTAGTTACCCCTTTAGATACTTCACCTATAATAAGATCCTTGGGATGATGTGGATTGTATCTCCAATCTTTTGGAAGAGGTTGAGTGGGCTCCACTTCAAGTTCTTGATTTTTATTTCCTTGAGCCTCATTTTCTTCAACTTCATTTCCTCCATCATCCTTTGGTATGTCTTCAATAGTAGGTGAGTCCTTCAAAGTAGCTCTCTTCATGCCTTCATTAACAGAATCTATTTCTACAACATTCTTAACAAACACATTAGATTCCTCAAACTTTACATGAATAGATTCTTCAGTAGTTAAAGAAGACTTATTGAAAACTCTATATGCTTTACTAGTATTTGAATATCCAACAAAAATTGCTTCATAAGACTTTGCATCAAATTTTCCTAAATTGTCTTTAGTATTCAAAACAAAACATTTACAACCGAAAACTTTAAAGTAAGAAACATTTGGCTTTCTAGAAAAATAAATTTCAAAAGATGTTTTTGAAGTATTTTTGTATAAGAAAACACGATTTGATATATAGCAAGATGTGTTAACGGCCTCGGCCCATAGATAATGAGGGAGACCATATTCATTTATCATTGTCCTAGCCATCTCTTGTAATGTTCAATTTTTCCTCTCAACTACTCCATTTTGTTGTGGAGTTCTAGGACAAGATAGTTCATGCTTAATTTCATGTTCTTCACAAAAAGTGGTAAAGGGTAGGTTATTGAATTCACCACCTCTATCACTTCTTATTCTTAAAATAGAAGAATCTTTTTCCTTTTCAACTCTTTTCTTAAAGGCTTGAAAATATGAAATGGCTTGATTTTTGTGCTCTAAAAAGAAAATCCATGTAAAATGCGAGAAATCATCAACTAAAACAAATGCAAAACGATTCCCACTTAGACTTTTGGTTTGTGTAGGATCAAACAAATCTATATGGATCAACTCCAAGGGACGTGATGTCATGATATCCTTGATTGACTTGAAAGAGGACTTGGTCTGTTTCCCAAGTTGGCACGCGTCGCAAACGCGGTCCTTTTCAAAGTTCAAGCAAGGAATACCTTTCACCATTTCCTTGTTGTTTAACCTAGATAGATGGTCAAAAGAAATATGGCCTAATCTTTTATGTCACAACCAAGAGTCATCATTGAGGGCTTTCAAACAAGTAATATTGCAAGACATATTAGACATATCAATCATGTATACATTGCTTTCACGAAAACCGGAAAATATACATGTGTTAGATTGTCTATCAATAACTCTACAAGCTAAATTATCAAAAACAACATCAAAACATTTATCACAAAGTTGACTAACACTCAAGAGGTTATGCTTGAGGCCATCAACTAAAACAACATTTTCTATTAAAGGGGATGTACCAAGTTTAACATTACCAATACCGATGATTTTTTCCTTGGCATCATCTCCAAAGGTGACGGTGCCACTTTCATGGTATCTTAATAGGGTTGCAAAGTTGTTGATATCCCAAGTGGTGTGCCTTGAGCAACCACTATCAAGATACCACAATCCTTTACGTTGTTGGGCCTTGGAAGGTACCTACATCATTTAACAAATTTGTTGACTTTGGTATCCAAATTTTCTTGGGTCCTTGAAAGTTAGTATTCCGAACCCAAACATTATGATGTGAAGCATTAATTCTATCATAGCAAAATCTAGCTAAATGACCTTTACGGCCACAATATGTGCATGAAAATATCTTACCATACATGTATGCATAATGTGTGTGTGGAGTGTATACATGTTTAGGATGTTTGGCATGATGTAAAGGTTGTGATCTATGAGCATGAGCATGAATAGCATGAGATTGTTTCTTAGGCACTTGTTTCTTAGGAAACATAGCCTCTAGTCTATTCTTATCAAATTCACATTTTTTCAAACTTTTCCTAATGAAACAATTTTTTCTTTTAGCATGGAAATTTCATTTTCATTAACTTAAGGAAATTTACCTTTGCAAGATATTTTATAGTTGTCAAAATCCTTTTGTGTAGAAACAAGAGTTGAAAGCAATTCATCTTTTTCTTTTGAAAGAGTAAAAACTTTATGAGTTAAAGATTCATTTTCTTTTTTTCATTTTTAAATACTTATTTTTAAGAAAATCATAGTTATGTGAAAGTTCTTCAAATGCTTCTCCTAGTTCATCCATGGAAAGCTCACAATCAATAGGAGTATTGGGTATTACCTTGCTTGTGCTTTCATTTGCCATGAAGCACATGTTGGCGGTGTCGACATCCTCCTCGGATTCACTCTCGGAATCCCAAGTAGCCCTTAATGCTTTCTTTTTGAATTGCTTCTTGGAGGTGGAGGGCTTGACTTTATCCGGGCATTCCGCAACAATATGACCCATCTTCCCACAATTGAAACAAATGATTTTCTTGTCTTCTTTACCTTGCCATCTCTTTTTATTTTGAAACTTTGCGTTGTTATACATTTTCTGAACATTCTTAAGAAGAAGTGAAAGCTCCTCATCATCTTCTTCTTCATCGTCTTCGTCGGAGGATGTGGAATGACTCTTGAAGGCAATAGTTTTCTTCTTGGAGGGAGCCATCTCTTCTCTTGCTTTCCTCTCCATCTCATGGGTCTTGAGGTTCCCAATGAGACCTATAAGCTCCATCTCTTCTTTGTCATTAAGTTCCTTCAAGGTAGTGGCTTCGACTTCCCAAGATGGAGGGAGAGCCCAGATGATCTTCCTTACTTGTTGGTCGTTGTCAATGACGTCACCTAGAGAAGAAAGTCCATTAGTAATCTTTGTAAATTTTGTAACCATATCATCTATGGTTTCATTCTCTTGTATAGAAAAATTTTCATATTGGGACCGAAGAAGGTCTATTTTAGCCCTCTTAACTTGTGAAGTCCCTTCATGAGTGACAAGCAAGGGAGTCCAAATTTTATGTGCGGATTTATAATGAATAACTCTAGAGATATCATCATCATTAAGTGCTTGGAGCAATGCATAGTGTGCCCTAGCATTAGCATCAAATTCTTTAGTTTCAATATCGGACCAAGTGTCCTCATCACCGGTGGGTACACTGAATGGTTTGGTCACCGCCTTTGCAACCCGGCTTCCTAGAGATTGCAAAAATATGGTCATCTGGGAAAGTTAAGGCCATCAAATTTAGGTGGGGTCTTAATTCCTTCGGCCATATTTACTAAGTGAATGAGTATGAAAAATGAATGAAAAGATTAGCAATAGGATCTCTCTAAGGTTGTTAAGCCAAGAGCCTAGAGACCAAAGCTCTGATACCAATTGTAAAACACTTAGAGGGGGGTGAATAGGTGTTAATGGTAATCTAATGATCTTTTTAAACAAGTATGAATAAGTGATGCAACGATCACCCAAAACAAGACTAAGAGTCGAATACCCGGTGAAGGGCTCTGAACTCCTTCCTCGTGATTCCTCTAGATAAGAGTTTGAGGTGCGTATTGCAATCTTGATGTATGAGTAATGATCGATAATATAGCAAGGAATGGAATGAATGCAATGATGAAGTATACACAAGATATATCACAAGTTAGAAATAATGTGCTAAAACACAATAAGAAATGAAGAGCAATAAAGGATAGCAAAGAATAGAAATCAATCGCAAACACAAGGTATTTATTTCGAGGTTCGAGCCACCGCTCTACTCCCCGCCTTCACCGCCGTGAAGGATTTCCACTATATCCACTGAGGATTACAAGGTCTACCGAAGACCGGAGTACCAAACTCCACCAATTACAAGAGGTCTACCGAAGACCGGAGTACCGAACTCCACCAATCCAATCCTCTACCGAAGAGGAATTACAAAGTAAGAAGAACAAGTAACCAAGTGATCAACAAAGGATCACAAACTTCTCTCTTTACAACTTCCTTATAGAATGAGGAGGGTTTTTGGCTCAAGAAGTGTAGTGAGAAAACAAGATCAGTTGTAATGAAAAATTGCTTTGAAACACAACTGAAAACAGTAGCCAAGAATGCCTAAAATGAATTGAGAGCTTTTGAAACACTTTTCTTTCTTTTAAAACTTGAAAACAATGGGTATTTTCTTGTATTTTGCAAATGGCCAATCCCCACTATTTATAGGGAATGGAGGAGGTCTAAACATGATTAAAACTAGGTAATAGGGTCAGAGAATAGCCCTCAAAGTTTCAAAAAAAACTGACACACAAATCCCAATCAAATCCCCAAAAATCAGAAATCAGAAACTAGCCGTTGGCGGCTGGAGACGACTGTCGGTCGACCGGCCCGGTCGACCGGCAGTCCAATTGGCAACTAGCCGTTGGACTCGGTCGATCGGTCAGTCGATCGGACGCCAAAAGAAATTTTCGTATTGAACTGCCGGTCGACCGATCGGTCGACTGGCAGGAAACAGAGAGCAAAGTGGTGCCGGTCGGTCGACCGGTCGGTCGACCGATAGACATGCACAAATCATGCATGCCCTGGACTTAAAGCATGGTCGACCGGTCGGTCGACCGGTCTAGCCTTGAAAGGATCCGGTCGACCGGCCCGGTCGACCGCCAGGCCTGAAACAGAATAGGTTATGGGATTTTTTTCTGAACTTTGGAAAATTTTCAAACAAATTTTGTAGGGATATATGGCTAAGTATTATACTGAAAAGATAGGTATACATGATATAAACGTGATATAAAATTTGTAAAAAATTGAGTCATGTATAAAGATCAAAGCATGAACTTAAATCAAAAGTCAAAAATAAAACTGTATTTTTGAAAGTGTGTGTGTGTGTGTTCTTGAGCCAATTTACCACAACCTCAAACTTTAACAAACTAAGTCTTTCATATATTCTGGGTGACTACAAAGACTTCAAGTGGGCTTCTTCATGATCTTGAATAGCTTGGTATTATCTTGTGATAGCTTGATACTTTGAACCTGAAATAAACCGTCTTGAGTCAAAATGATCTTCCTTTAGGGAAGTGCACATCACAAATCCATAGAACCCTGAAACTTACTTAAACACTAAAAAATGATTAGTACAAATAACTATATATGTTTTGTAATCATCAAAACTCAAAAACTGGTTGATTGTAACCTTGGGCCAACAAGTGGCTCCCTTGAGGCTAGAAGGGAACGCTCGACATAGGAGGAGATTATCGTGAGCATAGACCGCGATCTTGTCTTGGAACTGACAAAATTCCATTCACATTGAACTGACAAGATTCTATAGTTTAATTATGTATATCTAGATTCTGTGCACATCTAGGGTAGATGAACCTAGGCAAGATGATCGCGTGGTCAACTTGTACAAATCTACTTAGGACTGTGCCCACATTACTTAATCTACTACTTTTAGCAGATTGATTTCTAAAACTACTAGATATTTAACAAACTATGTATCTCTAGTTAATGATCCAGGCTTAGGGTTTTATCGCTTTTCTACATTTAATTTAATTTGTTATTTTTATTTATCTTTGATGGATTATGTAAGGATGATACCCTGTGCTTAGATTTAGTATTCAGAATTAATTTGCCAATTAAGAATAGGGATTTGGTGATTAAGAACAAACCAGTAGAGATAGAGGTTGACCGCTTGATTGTAATTAGGGGATTCAACATTAGGTGCTTGACTTCACTTTTTCTTAGATTGACACATAGTTCAACTCAAAGCCCAAAAAACTTCCAATTCGCCTAGAAGTGTTGAATTAAATAACCACATGTCCCTGTAGATTGACCTTCAAGTGCTACAGCGAATGACAGTGCACTTGTGGTTAATTTAAAATGAGGAAAGAAATCTCCCGATCAAGTTTTGGCGCCATTGCCGAGTACACGATGTTCTATCTTTAGTGTTGACACTTTTGTCGGATTGTAAAAAAAATAAAAAATTCAAAAAATTCAAAAATTAATCCTTCCCAGTCTATCATAATTCATTTGGTTACAATTCATTCATAGGCCTGACCCACCTTTTCATCCACCAACCTCTCTCCGATCTTCCATGACTACACCCAACCCACTCTCTCATCTTTCACATCTCATCTTTCTGTTTGGTGCCATTACTGCAATAATGCACATCTCATTCTTCAGAGCGATATCCTTCAATAGGGTATTTGTTAGGATTAGGTCAAAATCAATTCTATATATTTCAAGGACCTATGAACGAACCCTATACATCAAATTTCGAATCGGGGTGTTGGAATCATTCTGAATCTTCATGGGACCAACCTTATGCAAATTTTCAACCCAATTGATCCTCCATTGACCTATCACCCCATAAATTGAATTCAATAGCATCTGTGAGGACACACAGCCAACACTAGAGGAAGCTTTTAAAGCCTTCATGCAAACTTCAAAATGATTGCTCGATGACAGTGTTCAAATCTCGGCCCACCTATATATGATAATAAGCAAGTTATCTAGTAGGCAAGAGAAGGATTTCTTGTCCACTCAATCTGTTCCTGGGCTCACAACTTCAATTTTAGAGCACATTCATTTTCATCAAGTGAACAAAATTCAAACTATGAGATCTGAAGAGAAAATCTATGGTCAACTGACATATCTATTCATTCCATCGAGATGCCCTTCGAGTCTACTCCATCAGTTCACTTTAAACAGTTGGAAGAATTTGTAGAAGAGAAGTAGGTTGAGGAAGTTATACATGCACATGAAGCCTGTTATTATGATGATGAACCTCGGTGTCTTGATGATTTGTTCAGAGAGGACGTTAATACACATACACCTTCTTTGGGGCACGTTGAATCTTTGTGTAAAGATGAAAGTGTAAATGATGAACTTTTCTTTCTTGATAAGAAACTTATTAAGGAGCCAAAGATTTCATCTAATCATGCTAAGAGAATGGACGGCACTGTTAAAAATTATGAATATGCCTTTATGGATAATGAGCCTCTATTTCTTGATGAACTTTTTAAGGATAAGAGCGATCATGATTGTAAGAAGACGTGTTCAGAATCTTAAGTCTAGAGTTTTATTTGAGAAAAAACTTATTTTGAGTATCTTCACTTTTGATGAACAAATCAATGATCAAGTTTTTAATAATGCCCTTCAAGAATCTCTTATTAACCAAAATATTGAAAACTTATTTTAAGACGAACTCACCTGTTTAGATGAATCAATTAGGGATGCTTTGGTTAGTTACACATCTCCAAAAGAAATTGTTGATCTAAGTTTTGAGGTAGTGTTCGAGTATAAGTTCAATTTTCTAAGTATTCATATTGTGGATGCTCTAATTGAGATGTGTGATGATGATATTGGTGTGAGTAGAAGAAATGAGAAGAAGAGTGGGAGGAGATTGAGGAAGGTGAAAACCAAATTGAAGAGGATGAAACTAAAGATGACAAAGAGATTGACCTCTGATTACATTTCATATTTGCATTATTATCATCACATTTACACAATTAACCTTTAATTATTCTTAATTAAACTTTGCTATTGAACCCTCTTTTTGTTTCTAATTATCCTATCTAAGTTCAGATTTTAATTTAAATCGATTTGAAATAAAGATGAAGAAAAAGATATATCATCATCTCCACAATTCAAGTTGGATATAAAGGAGGAAATCAACTTAAATTCAGGTCAGTTAAGCTCCAAGTCAAAGAGAAAGGGGGAGAATTCAAATTTAAACTCAGATTTGGAGATAACTTGCTTCCCAAGTTATCTAGAAAAGATATTCTTTTAAAATTCAGAGTTCAAATAAAGATTCTGAGGATATATTTTCTGATGGATGAACGAGATAAAGCCAGAGCCAAAAATGCAACCTCATCCATCATAGAAAAGCCGCAGAAACTACTAAAAATGGTGAAAACGCGACTTTCTTCTGGTCTCTTCTTTGGCGGTTGGGTATACAAGTTCTACTAGGAATTTATCTCCTATTTCTCCTATAAAAACCCACGTAGAGCCAGAGGAAAGAGACATCTTAGAGATCAAAGCTTAGGATTTCCTTTAGTATTCTTTTTCTGCCTAATTATCATAATTTTTAGAATTTTAGTTTGAGTGATTTGTAAAGATGCAAAGGAGCGATTGTATTTTGACTGTGACACTTCAATAAACAAGGCTCTTTTTTTCTTCTTTCAATTTCTCTTGTCTTCTTTGTTTCCTTTAGTTTTCTTTATGCAATCTTCTTCTTTATATACCATGCTTAGTTTAAAATCTATCATGCTTAACTAATTTATTTTATGGTTTGCTAATCTCTCCACCACCACTTCTAGTTCTATGTTGGCTAAACTGATTGAATCCTATGCATGCGTAAAACCCTTGAATTAGATAATTATCTTGAAGACTGATGATAATAAAAAGTTAAACTGATTATTGTTAATACTAGTTAATAGTTTTGCTTACTTTATGCCTAGATAGCTTTGATGGCTTAATGTTAGATTGAAATAATTTTTCTTATGCTATGCTTAGATAACTTTGATAATCTAATGTAGAAACTTGGCTAGTATGTTTCAATTAAGGATAGTTTTTCATCATATATATCTTATTTGAAGCAAATTTTCTAGGAACAACTTTTATGATTCAATATGAAGTTAATCTTCATAGACTAATAAGTTAATGGTGGTAAATGATTAGTGAACTATGAGCTTTTCTCACAATGAAAACAAAATCAATCTTTCTTTCCAAACAAAATTCTTTCTTCTAATTTTTTAGAGCAATACTGTGATGAAATGCTTTCATTGCATCTCTCTCTGAGGATCAATCTGTATAACCATTGCTACTACAGTTAAATTGCAATAATTTAGAGGCCATCACAAATTAGATAAATACTTCCTTGAACTCTGTCTTTTTGTCAATCAACCTCTCCAATATGTCCACTGAAGAGAACCCATGGAAAGTTGGTAAACGAGCTAGAGGGAATAGATCTAGAAAGATCTAGGTGTGGGGGAGACGTTGAGTTGTACATATGTATATATTTGTTTTATTTTTCTTTTAATTTGTGATTCCTTTCATTTTTCATTTAGTCAAGTAAGTTTTAATGAGTTTTTTATTTATCTCTTTCTCTAATTTATTATAAGTGATAAAAGATAACCAAGGCTGCATCCAACACTTATAGGGAGTATTTATGTTGCTTCGATAGCTGGGTTCTCTAACACACTGTGAGTTTTTCTAATTCTAACAAATTGTATTTCTCATATTTTACTCATGTATGTTTGGATGGATGCTTTATTCTTTTATTTGTATGCATGTATGTGGATGTGTGAATTATATGCTATCATTTTATCTATTCATGTGCATGAGGATATGACATAATTTAGGTGTGTGGAGAGATTCACTTGTTTTCTTTTCTTTTAAGAGTCTTTGTTTTTGAAAAATTAAAAATTTTGAAAAATTTCTACAAATAGTTAGCTAGTGTTTAAGGGAATTAGTATTCACGAGTGAAATTTAAAAGTGAAATCGAGATGAAAGAGTCTCATAGTCTTAAAGTAAAGAGTAGAATAAAACTGACATACCATCTAAACTTAATTTAAGTGATTATGTACCTAACAACAATTGCACTATTATTTCATAGGCTTGGGATGTTCATTACAACTGGAATATTAAAAAAAAGATTATATATATATATATATATATATGTGTGTATATATATATATATATATGAGAAAAATGTATATCAGCCGACGGCTGAGAGACTCTCTCAGCCTACGGTGACGTGGCACAATATTTGCCACACCACTAAGTTGCGGCCTGCTTATTGGAATAAGTTAAATTACTAAATGTCCCTCGGTAAAAGGTACTTGCCCCGTTATTGTTTATTATTATTTTTCCCCCTATTTTTTTACCGCTCGTTGTCAGATTTAGGTTGTTGTTTATTATAATTTTTCCCCTTATTTTTTTACCGCTCGTTGTCAGATTTAGGTTATTGTTTATTATTATTTTTTTCCCCTATTTTTTTACCGCTCATTGTCAGATTTAGGTTATTGTTTATTATTATTTTTTCCCTATTTTTTTTACCGCTCGTTGTCATATTTAGGTTCTCCTTTTTCAGCCTGCCATAAAGTTTTTTCTGAAAATAGCGATTTCCGGGTCAGGTTTTCTCCTTTTTATTTAATGTCGACGTCGGAGCAGTCCACTTCCCCTGCCAATTCTGGTCGCAGTCGTAAGCGATCTCCATCTCCCGATCTAAATATGGACGATATATCATCAGGTTCAACTTTCTCTCATAATATTGAAAGTATTGAAGGGTTGACATCTTTGCATGCTGGTCAAGAGGTTTTTATTTTGTCAATTTTTTCCCGCAATTTCTTAAATGTAGAAGATTTCTCTGTAGCGTATATGGAACTGCGACCTATATTTCGTTTTATAGAACAAAATAATCACTTGTTCTAAAGTTTAAGAACTGCGACCACGGTCGCAGTTTGATTTTAAAACAATCTACTGCTGTAAAAGCTATTTTTATAACTGCGACCTAAGTCGCAATCCTTATTTTTATAATTCTTACACGTGTCAATATCAATTATAGCTAGTCTATACACTAAATCTTAAGAATGCGACTTAAGGTCACAGTATATATTAATGAGAGAGTTGCACAGTTATTATTCAGCTTTTTAAAAAATTTGCTCATACGGAAAACTGCGACTATGATCGCAGTTTGTTATTAAGAAGTTATAAATTTCTTTACATCTGCGACCTTGGTCGCAGTTTTAGTAATTACAGTTCAGACGTGTGATATTCAGTTATTTATTTTTATGCAGTTCGTCAATTTGTTTTCTAGGATCTGAATGCACATGGAGAAATGTCTGGAAGCTCAAATATTTTTGTAGGAAAACAGTTTTTCACAGATGCAAAAGCATACAATTTCTACAATTCTTATGCAAGGAACAGAGGTTTTGGCATGAGAAGAAAAGGAATAGATAAGTCACGGAGGCCTCCTCATGAAGTTATTTGCAGAAAATTTTGTTGCAACAAGGAGGGTGTGAAGAAGTTGTATGATAAAAGACAAGATGGGCTTACAGTCCACCGTCGAATTGACACTAGAGTAGCGTGTCCTGCTGAGATGCATGTTCGTCTTCATTTTTTATTTGACAGAAGATATTGAGTTGTCACCAAGTTTGTTGATTCTCATTCACATGAATTGTTAAGCCCGGATAAAGTACATGACCATTACTCTCACCAGACACATCGATCAAAGATTAGCAGAAGCATTATGAGCAATTTAGTTGATGTAGGAATTCGCCCTTCAAATATTTCCCGTATTGTCAATGCAATGAGCCCCGGAGAAAGTTATGAAGAAGTAAGCCCGCAACAAGTTATTGATTTTACTCGTCAACGTAGAAATAACATTGGCCATGAGTTTATTGCGATCATCAAATATTTCTAAGAGAAAGATGAGTCCGATTCAGAATTTTTCTTTGCAAGTGAAGTTGATAATGCGGGCACACTTAGAAGCATTTTTGGGCTGATGGAAGAGCTATTTCCTCGTATTTGAGGTTCTGTGATGTGATCGTTTTTGACACAACATACATGACTAATCACTTGAGCTTGCCATTTGCTCCATTCATTGGAGTAAATTATCATCGGCAGTCAATTTTGTTTGGCTGTGCATTGCTTGCGGATGAGCAGAGGGATACATTTGTGTGGCTATTCAAAAAATAGCTCAAGTGCATGCATAGAGTTGCACCGAAGTTGATTATTACTGATCAGGATGCCCAGATCGGTAATGCCATCAAGATGGTTTTTCCAACTACTCGTCACTGGTACTGTTTCTGGCATGTACGGAAACATATTGCTGAGCAATAAATCCTAATGACAAACAAGTATGGAGAAGATATGGTCTCTGATTTTCATCATTGGTACACCTCCCATAATATAAGCACATGCGAGGAGCGATGGCGACTGATGAATGAAAAATATCATTTAGAAGAAGAAGAAGACAGTTGGTTGTTGAAGATGCACAGACTGCGTGAACACTGGGTTAATGCATATTTCAAGGATGTTTTCTGTGCTGGAATGACAACCAGCCAGAGGTCTGAGAGTATTAATTCTTTCTTTGATGGTTTTGTGAATGCAAACACGAAACTAGTGGAATTTGTACACCAATATAATAAAGCTGTTGCTGCCCGTCGTAGTTCTGAATCTCAACAAGACTTTCAGGGTTTGAATTCTGTGCCCAACTGTACATCGAATCCATATGAGATACAGGTTTCAAAGCTGTATACCCTGAAGATTTTTCAGTTGTTCCAAAAGAAATGGGCAGTTGTAACGACACTCTTTTCAGAAGAGTTGAAACACGATGGACCTGGATCAAAATATCTGGTTGGTGATTTTCAGAATCAAAAGACAGCTAGGAAAAGTTCAGTTATAAGAAGTCTGATGAACTTGATGTGTCTTATAGTTGCTCATTATTCGAAACAGAGGGTATCCTTTGTAGACATATTCTGTGTATTTTGTGGCGCAATCACGTTACACATATACCAGAACATATATACTTCAAAGATGGAGGTTGGATTCGCATTACAAAAATGTTGCAATTGAAAATGGTATTAGGCCTTTTCCCAGTCAAGGCACTCCAGGGACGGCTAGATTGTGGACACTTCGTTCCAAATTTAATGCAATTCTTGAAATGGTCGCCAATTCTAATATCCATCTTTCAAAGTTGGATGCAGTTTTGGAAAGATTTGTTGAAGAAACCAATAATGAATACAAAGCCATGTCAGTAAATTATCAATCATCACATTCTAAAACTAATATTGGTTCTAATGGATCCGTCGTTATTCTGCGAGATGGTGAAGAATTGACTATACGCGATCCAATTGGTCTTGTACCAACCAAGGGGAGGCCTAGAGCTGCATTCAGGCTTAAGTCTGGTTTTGAAGATTCTCTATCTCAGAAGGAAGTGAAGCATCGAAGATGTGGAAACAGTCAAGAGCTGGGCCATTACAGGACTGGTTATCCATTATTGATATTAAATTAAACCTGTTATATAATTCTTTCTAAAGTTTTATGTTTCAAATTCTTACTTTTCCTTTTTAATTGCAGAAGAAGTAGTTTCATGTTGCGTCTACCTAGAACGAATAAAGTGTTCATGTTGACAACTTCAGTCATCAACTGCGACCATGGTCACATAGCGAAGAGAGATTCATGTCGCATACTATGACCTGCGTGTCATTATAAGTAGATTTTTATATCCTTTTTCACATCTACTGTTCTTTTTGTAAGCAGTTGTACTTTAGAGTTTCACTGTGACAATGTTGGCCTATATAGTTTACCTTTTAGTTTATTGAACATAGACATCGACTTTGGTCACAAATATAAGCAGTGTATGGGGATAATCGCGACCGTGGTCGCAGTGTTTCATTGCACGGGAAGTTGGTTTGTTGCTTTTCAAGTGTCCCCCGTCTCTTGGTATTATTATAACATTTGAATATAGTTGAAATTTTCCACTCAAAATCCATTTCGACAATTTTGCTTTATGTCGTGCTTTAGTCTACTGAACATAAAGTAACACTGCGACCATGGTCGCATTCATATTTGCCCATTTGAATATCGACTTTCTCGATGTCTACACCAGTTTCATAACTGCGACCAGAGTCGTAGTTGGCTGACGTTATTTTTTTATTGACTGCGACAATAGTCGCAGTGTCATCCTTTTTATTTAATTTTAACATCCATTTCGACAATTTTTCCGTATGTCGTGCTTTACTCCACTGAACATAAAGTAACACTGCGACCATGGTCGCATTCATATTTGCCCATTTGAATATCGACTTTCTCGATGTCTACACCCGTTTCATAACTGCGACCAGAGTCACTGTTGTCTGACGTTATTTTTTTTGACTACGACAATAGTCGCAGTGTATCCCTCTTTATTTAATTTTAACTTCCATTTCGACAATTTTGCCCTATGTCGTGCTTTAGTCCACTGAACATAAAGTAACACTGCGACCATAGTCGCAGTTCATATTTGTCAATAAACTTAGAACTTCGACAATTTTGACAATAAATGGCTTAAAACTTGGCACCGTAGTTCCATGTTGCGTCTACTACATGAATAAAATTAGTGAAAAAGGTACAGCAGTTCAACCAAGATTAAGTAATAAAAATTATAATTCACACAATTAACATTACAAAACAGGCTTATATATTTATAAAAATCAAAATACAAATTTAAAGTGCTAATCTACTCGTCCTCGTCATCACCATCATAATCAGATTCGTCCTCTATATTATGACTGTGTTTGTCTTCTGTATCGCTTTCCTCCTCTTCCTCCTCTTTACCAACAATCTCCTCTTCGCTTTCTTCCTCTTCATAGCAGTATTTTGGTTCATCAATGAACTCCCAGAATGGGTTATCTGTATCAAGCTCATCCTCTGACCCGTAGCGAGAGATCGATTCAGAACTATACATCCAATCATCATTAGATGATTGGCTTCTTTCCGGTGAAGATGGTGGAGAAGACATTTTTTAATCTGTTTCTGAATATTGAAAGAGACGAATTTCAGCAAAACCTGTTTAGTATGTTTGTAATCCTCTAATGATGACCCTTTATATATTCTTAATCCCAGAATTCTAAAAGGTTTATGCTCTCAAACGACGTGAACATGTCCCAAATTTATTTTCTACCTTTTTTCATAAATTGTATACTTTCTAGGTGATTGTTCAGTTTTCAAAAACAGTTAAAAAGTTAATATATTATTACATGAAGTTACTTTGTACTTTGAACACGTGAAGATTATTATTTTTTAATTTCTTATAGTGAAAAAAGACATGGAGGATTATGTTTACGTTTCATTAAATTAATGAAGTTAATAAAATTAAAACATATATAAAGGGCTATGTGTATAAAAACTTTGGTGTCCCGATTATGACAATGCGACCACGGTCGCAGTGCGATCTGATATATGATTCAATAACTGCGACCGCGATCGCTATCTCGATTACATTATCGCAATATAAGCAAACGATGCAACTCCACAGGTTATGACTGCGACTTTAGTTGCAGTACAAATTCTAAACTCATGTTTGTTTCTAATATCAATACAAATTAGTAAAATGCACTGTGTAACAGCAGTAAAATGGAAATAAAGAAATCTCAGTGGATTGTATAACAAATGTATAAACTCGATTCTAAATTAAATTAATAAAACTAACAGACCACTTTTACATCTATTGTTACATTTATCATAAAAAATAAGGTACATCAATGAATTAACAATATTATAATTAAAAAATTATGTCAATTGTCAGTCTTCAAATATCATCCTTCTTATAATTTCTGTTTCTTCATCCCAACTTTTCTCTCTATCTGCGAGTATCATGTATACAAGCTCGCTTCTTAGTCTCTGTACATCGGCAGCCGTCACAGTATCAATAGCTGATGGACTATCAAATGCTATACTTTCATGTACTTGCATACATATACAGCGCAATCAACACTGAAAATTGTACAGGAAAATCATTAAATAAAATTAGATTTTTGTACTCAAAAAAAGCAGAAAATATGTTAGGTAAATGTCACAAAAAATACATGTTTACTTGTTGGGGGCATCTTGCGTATTTTATATATATTTTTTTCATTAATTTATTGAAATCAATTTCAAAAAT
Source organism: Agave tequilana (assembly GCA_038442645.1). NCBI lineage: Eukaryota > Viridiplantae > Streptophyta > Magnoliopsida > Asparagales > Asparagaceae > Agave > Agave tequilana. Next base: position 74,872 of record JAVJIF010000256.1, on the reverse strand, counting down.
CTGTAATAACCTTTCTCTCTGCAATGTCAATAGAAAAAAATATCAATATTAATCAAATTAAATGCAAGCATTCAGTAATCGCAATATTAAAAATCAACTCACCATTGTTTTTACATCTGTTTGATAAAGCTTTAATGTACTGCTTGATTTTTCAGCTGGGACCAAAGAGTTGTAAAAAATCCCCTCTTGTGTATGGCAATCAAATACCAACAAGGTCCAGTGAAATTCGGGTTTCTTGGCACTGTGTTTGTGATTGATCGGGAAGAACATGTACTGCACATCAATTGTCCAGTTTTTCAACAACTGCTTGATGAAATAATTTTCAAGATCTCTACTTTTAGATACAACACCGTACTATGAACAACAAAATTAAATTCAAAATGAATTCAAAATATAAAAAATAATATGAAAACCAGATGTTATTCTGACAAGACAACAGACTGCGATCTTAGTCGCAGTGTTTTTTGGTTCATATAATTTACGTTGCGACCTTGATCGCCATCATTGGTATCCATGTTTAATTTTTAAGGATTTCTTAGCAACCCCGTCTGTTATATTAACATGCACTACGACCAAGGTCGCAGTGTTGTTATTGACTAAGACTGTCGCCTACAACTGCGACCAAGGTCGCAACCTTCATTACTCAATTGATATTCGTAGGATTAATAATATCCTCAACTGCGACCTAGGTCGCAGTACATTCGTTATGCCTTATCGACAGTAAAGACGACTAGTAGAATATTTAACCTTCAAAATTTAATTCACTAAATTAATTAGAAAATTGATATTTCAATTAACTGTAAAGGAGAAAATTGATGTCTACCCAAGCTTCGCTTCGAAAGAATATACTTTTTAATCCTCCTCTTTTCTCTAGATGCTTCATGTAGAAATAAATTATATTTGCATCTAAATCTCTACTGAACATCAGGTCCTCAATGTCATTTTTTGCAATAATTATTCCGTTGTCAGTATCCTGATATGCAGTAGAACTGCAAGAAAAAAAAGTTAATAATTATATTGTTCTAATATAAATATCTAATAGTTTTTGATATGATTTTACATAAAATTAATTAACTTGCTCAGAGAATGCCTTGTCTAAGAAATTTTTAATAAGAGCTTGTTGATGTGGCTGCAGAATTCTATACGCAGTGGTTTCAGTCAAATCCCTGGTTGTTGGTTGAGTGTCTGAAATCTGTTCGTGGCCGAAACCAGTGGCAGAAGTCATCGCGATCTCTTTCAGCGTGCTTGCGTTCTTTGACTCCCCTTTCTATCGTTCTTTTAGAGTAATCCAAAACTTTTCTTTTTAAGGATTGCTTCCGAGCTGGAGTCTGTTCTTGAATTTTTCTTCAGAAGCTCAGTCTTTTTGGAGTTCAAGTATCTGTTGAGTTATATTTAAAGAAAAAGTGGAAAAATCTTCCCCAGCAATAGTTACTTTAAATTCAGAACCCTTGATTTCCTCCTCTTCCATTTTTTTTCTTCTGCTCTTCTGCCTGCTTCTCTATCTGCTCCCTCATCCTTTTCTGCTTCTTCTCCTCTTCCCTTTTCCTTCTCCTCTCCTCTTCTTTCATCCTCTCCTTCTTCTCTTCCACCTCTTTCTTCCTTTTTTTCTCAAGAATTTTACGATTTTTCTCCTCCTGCGCCCTCAGCTGCCTCTTCTTCTCCTCCTCTTCCTTCCTCCTCTTCTCCTTCTGCTGCTCCTCCTCTTCCTTCCTCTTCTCCTTCTCTTGCTCCTCCTCTTCCTTCCTTCTCCTTCTCCTTCTCCTTCTCCTTCTCCTCTTCTCTCCTTTTCTTTTCCTTCTCCTCCTCTTCCCTCCTTCTCTTCTCCTTCTCCTTCTCCTCCGCAGCAGCGGCTACTCTCAGCAGCTCTTCTTCTTTCACTTTTAATTTCCTCTGCTGCTTTTTTAATTTTCTCTTCTCTCTTCTCTCTCTTCTTTTTTCTTTAATTCAGCCTTGAGTGTTTTCTCAGTCTTCATTTTTCAATTTTTCTTTCTAACTGATAAACATATGCTGTCAAGTACTGATTTTTCACTCCTCAAAAGTTTAATTTCTTCAGCTTGTTCATCCCGTGGTGCTGGCAAATAACCTGCAATAATTGGTTCTTGTTCACTCGTTCGTTCCTCAACTATTTCGGCCGGTTCTGCTTTCGTTTGCGTCGGGATGTTAGCTTCATTATGTGTATCTTCTTCTTCTTCTTCTTCTTCTTCTACCTCTCCTCCTTCAACAGGAAGGCCAATTATATTTCTTTTATCATTCAAAATGTTGGCCATCCGACACAAAATCTGAAATAAAAAAATAAACTGAAATATTATAGAAATCTTATAGTTGTACCGCAGATGAATGAAACATTTACTAGAATAGCTAACAAGGAACTGCGACCTAGGTCGCAGTTATAAGCATTAAATCAGACAAATAAATCCTTACTGCGACCATGGTCGTAGCACATATCAATGAAATAAATATAACTGTGACCATGGTCGAAGTTTATTTACAACGACTTATCAAGGAAATGCGACCATGGTCGCACACCATTGTGATGCACATAAATTGAACTGCGACCGAGGTCGCACTCCATTTTAATGTATAAAATTTTAATCAACAATATATGGTCGCTAACATTTAAAAACTTACGATATGTGCGTCAAGCTCATTTAGATCAAGTTTAAGTAGAGCTCTGCTAATGTTTTGGAGGTCCCATCTTACTGCCCGTGGGGTTTTGTCCTCCAAACCAGACCTCGGCTCAAAAATAAGAGCCCTTTCACAGAGCCAATACTGCAAATTGCATAATTATATTAGTTTACACAAATATTCACAATATATAAGAAAATTTCATACAATGTTTGCCAAATATGATATTCATACTTACAATAATTTACACGGAGCATCCTTGCAGCTCGTACGTGGTGTGCCTGAAGATGTCCATTGACTCAATCAGGAATTGCCAAACAGCTTTAGCCCAGCATATTGTCCTTATCAGCTACATATTGGCAATCTGTTCCATAATATACCACGATACCGTGCATTTACTGTCAGAAAAGAATAGAGTGGCTGACATATATAGGATGATTATTGTCGTAAAGTCTTGAGCTGCAAGTCTTTGTCTGTCTCTTATAATTTCATTTAAAGTCACTTGTTGCTCAAGCTGTTCATCCTTGGTCACGTCTAATTAACTCCTCCTTCTTTTCTTGACCAGAAGATCATCCAAAGCTTCTTCAATGAATACTTTGGTGATCTTCTTTATATTAGGAAAATAATATTTTATAACCCCCCTGTCCTTCATTGTACACGTCTTATTCATAATAAAATCCGCCCCATTGATAGGGAGACCAAAAGTTAGGGTAACATCCTCCACTGTTAACTCAATTTGTTTGCCCCCAATTCTAAATGTCCTTGTATCCCTATCATACTGGTCTATAATTCTTCGTACACTGATGTTTGATTTTAGACCTTTTTTGTAATCACCTAGAGGGGAGTGAATAGGTGATAAGCTAATCTAATGGTCAATTATGTGGAATTAAAAGCTATATAATGCAAACTAAAACTTCTTAAACTAAACACCAAGTATAATACAAGAGTGTAGCCGGATTCCCCGTGAAGGGCTCTGGACTAACTCCTCAAGATTCCTCTAAATAAGAGTTGAGGTGCCACGTTGGCTCTCTTGGTTGAATACTAGTGTTAGCAAACAAACCCCAAGCATCTAACAATATGAGCACAAATATATATCAAGTATATAAAGATGAAAGCAATATAAGCATGCAAGATATAAACAAGTAAGAGATAGAGAGAGCAATCGCAAACACGGGAGATTTGTTTCGAGGTTCGAGCACACTTGCTCTACATCCCCACCTTCAACACTTGAATGATTTCCACTATAATCGATCCCACCGGATCACTCGGTGCCGCAACACCTATAAGGAGTTCCCACTAGAACTCTTGGACTCTCTAGTTCCTCTCTTGTTCCCGAACACACCGCAAGCCCACAAGCTCACCGAGGCCGCACCTCAAACACCGAGTTCCCACTAGAACCCGAAACAATGCGAACACACACGTCCACCTTCTCAAAGCAAAGATGAGGTCTTTGGTGATCACAACACTTTGATCACCTAAAAATAATCTCACAATAACACTCCTATAGGATGAATATATCAATGGATAGCTCAAGTGTTTATGAGAAAAACAAGGATGAAATGTGTGAAGGAAAACACAAGAAATCACTTTGAAAACTCTTGATAAACTCTCCTTTTGAATGAAAGTATTTGGCTCTTAAAACTAGTAGAGAAAACCTCTTAAAAGAGTAGGAAAAACTAGCTCCAAAACCCACTAAAAATCTTAGCTAAAACAGCCCCACAAAGCCCCATTTTATAGGGCTCCCAAAAACTAGCCGTTGGGAGCCAGGATGACCTGTCGGTCGACCGCCCGGTCGACCGGCCAACGGTCAAATTTCTGACCGTTGAGCCAGCAGTCGACCGGCCGGTCGACCGTGGCAAGGATACAGAGAGTTGTGCTCTCTGCCGGTCGACCGCCCGGTCGACCGGGGCCGTTTCCAGAGAGCAGACACTCTCTGGCGGTTGACCGTGCGATCGACCGGCCTATCCTGTGAATGTCGGTCGACCGTTCCGGTCGACCGGCTCCTAGTTCGGTCGACCGCCAGAGCCTGGCAGGCCATTTACAGGATTTAAAACTTGAGTTTTTTATTTAAAATAAAATCCTATAAATTCACGAAAAATCTATAAAAATAGTTTCAGTGTAATACTTTGATATACAAACATGTTTGAGGAAAATCAAAACATGTTACAAACATTTTGAACTATTTTTGTAACTTATAAATTTTGGCTCAAAACAAAAAACTGTATTTTTTCAAATTGGTTTTTCCAAAACTTCTCCAAATACAAAAATAAGATATTTTAAACACTTTTAAAGCATGGTTTGTATGGCTATGATCCACTACACATAAATAATGAAATATCTATGTTTTTGACAATAAGCACTAAAACGGTTTTGGTTAAAACATATATACTTGAAACTCCAAAAATCAAACTGGTATTTTTCCAAAATGAAAATTCTTTTCTAAAATAAAATCTCTTTTATGAAAACTCATATAAATCAAGAGTGTGTGTGTAAATGGTATACTTGAGCAATCCACCAACTATTCTATCCTTTACATTTTATCTAAAAATAAAATCTTAATAAAAATAAACCTAGACACAAGTCTTGATCTTGAAATCTTCACTTGAATTTTTCTCCTCCTTCTTGACTTGGTCCAAATACGATCCAAAGAGTTAGACTCCTCTTGAGTACATGATGTGGTCTTGATGCATAGGCTCTTGAATCAAACCGTGTTAGCTCCAAAACTTGACTTTAAATCCTTCCTTGAAGCTAAACACCTACTAAGATCTTGATCACAAATCTGAGACAACTTAAACACAAGATCATTAGTACTATAACTACATGAGTTGATCATCATCAAAACTAGAGTGATGGGCCTTTGGGCCAACAATCTCCCCCTTTTTGATGATGACAAAACTCATGGAGTTATATATGCATGGATTAATGTAAAGCTTCAAAGAAGCTCCCCCTTAACTCATGCATAGCAATAAACAAATAAATATGAAAGCTCATAAACATGTATGCAAATACAAGGAGATAAAAATGTCAATCAAGCATAAAACACATCAAATTCTTTTTCTCCCATTTGCAAAACAAAACAATATGCATAAACATAAATTCTTTTTCCAAAACATGCATATATACTAAAATACTTCTCCCCCTTTTTGTCAATCATCAACAAAGGGGTTAAAGTAAAAACAAACCAATGTTCTCCCCCTCTTTGTTAGAAACAAAAATCAACAAAGAGCTTAAATCAAACAAATCAATAAATAGATATATGCGATATACATTCATGAAGAGGAAGACGCTAAGTTAACTTCCCTACATAAATGCATTACATGAAGAACGGATGACAAGCCCTAATTCACATAACACATAATATGTAATGCATAAGAGGAGATGTGGAGCTCCCCCTACACACGTGTATCACATAAAGAAGAGTTGTCAAGTTCCTCAATATAAGATACACTCAACATGAATCTATATGTAGAAGAGATGTTAAGCTCCCCTTACATATAGGCAATACATATCAAAACATTTTTGATATTTCTTATTAAAGCAAAATTTTAAATTTTCTCAATTAAACAAAATTTTGAGATATCTTAGTAATCAAATTTTAGGATACCAAATGTAAATAAACATTACAAATTTTGAATTTTTCTTAAATCAACAAATAGGTAAAACATATTGATACCATTTGAAATTTATAATAAATTTGAAATTGAAACATATTGATACCAATTTTAAAAAAATGCATAAGCTTATTAAAATGTCAATTGAGATACCAATTGAAAATAAAGTTTTAAATCAAGCTTAGCATAAACTTTGTGCTCTAGATATGTGAATCAATTGTAAATCAAGCACAAGAAAATCATATATATGTTGATCGAGTTTTCCTGCACACGAAAATAAACAATTTTAGATTTAAGAAATAATAGTGCGAGGTTCTCAATGCTAATCCGCGGTAGCAAGGCTATGCGGGTCGTGATCCTCAGGGAGGGACTAGCGATGGAAGCGTTTGTAAGTTATCCCTAAAAATTTATCTTTTTTAATTACGATATTTACAATGAAAAGTGATATTTACAATGAGTTGTGGGAAAGAATATGGAAAGATGTGGATGGTGATCTAAACTAGAGAAGGAAAGAAAGAAAAACTTATAACACGTACAAACCTCTTCAGCCTGCTTACCTTTGATCCGTGCGATGATTTACCTTTTCTTGGAAGACTTGCAAGTATGGCGTATAGGATGTTCATCGCCATAAGCCATCAAGGGTTCTTCTTTGGCTAGGCAGTCTCAATGCAATTGGGTCTCATTGTTCACGAGGCATTAGAGAAAAACAATGGAAGAAAACAGGAACAGAGAAATACAAGAATAAAACACGAAGAAATAAAACAAGAATAATAAAAAAGACAAACCTCAAGCAGATTTCATTAACAATAGAAGAAGAGTTGGCTTACACCGCTGTCACCTCAGTACAAGCATGGACTCCTTCCTCCATGAAAGCTTCCTCCACTCTCAGTTACAGATTTTACAAAAGAAAAACGAACATAAAATCTAACCTAGAAGAAAGAAGAAAAACCTAAACCCTAGCTTTTGGCCCTTGGCTCTTCGCTGGACGCTTTCTGTGTTGCATCTGTAGGGGTATTTATAGGAGTTGGAAGATGTAGAGTCCTAGTACAACTCTCCCAAAAAATCTTATCTCCAGACTTGTGGCACTTATCCATAGAAGTTCAAATCAAATCTGTCCTGCAATTTATTATCCAGTTGATCGCCAAAATTGACTTATCTACGGACTGAATTGAAAGTTTGATCAACATAAGAGTTCTAGGGCTTCAAGTCTTCTTTCTGGAACATTTTGAATCATCGGATTTGCATATCTGTAGCAAAAGTTATGATCTGAATACTAAACATGTACAGTCTGAATCCGAATTTATCTTTAAACTCTTTCCTGCAAGCATTTAGGGTTGAATAGAAGTCTATCCTTCCCTCTTCTTTGTATTTGCAATTTTCGCCCTTGGGTAATTGCAATTTTGACAATTAATAATTGCAACTTTTACATTGGGCTTTAAACATGGGCTTTTGGGCTTCATTAAGCTTTATTTATTATTAAAATAATAATTCGAGGCCTGCACACAATAAATAATAAAATATTAATAATTGTGCAGAATTAAATGAATAAATATGAAAATGTGATGGTAAATGTTATGATAAAAATGCACTTTTGACTACCAATCACACCCCCACACTTATCTTTTTGCTCGTCCTCGAGTAAAAACAAAAAAAAAAAAAAATTTAATCTAACCTAACTCACTTTCGTAGGAATCACGATTGCACTTAGCACGTGCAACAAGCCGTTAAACCTCTAGGTTACCCTAGAGGACAAGTGTTGTCTCGTGAGGGTTTTCAGCGGATTACACCCACAAAATCCATAAAAAGGAGGTATTAGAATTATATTTGAAGAGACTAAGTAGTCTATAAGTTTTAGGATCCTCATTTTTATTCATTCCTCAAACCTAGTCTTAATAAAGTCAATTGTTATTCATTTTAGGTAAGAATTAAAATTGAATTTCTAATATAGTCTTTTTCGTTACCAAAAATCATATGCATCCTTATGTTTTTACTAGGAATTCCTTAACTTGGACTCTCATGCCTCTTTATTATTTTTATAACATCATCTAATTTTCTTTCGTGTAAGTATCAAGGCTTCTTGAGGCACATGTATCAGCTTAATTGGTGATTTTTTTTTCTTTTTCTTTTTTTTTTTTTTTTTTATGAGGCACAAGGTCTTTGTCTTAGAGTCCTAGATATGCATTTGGTATGCACATTTCATTAAGGTAAAAATTAAGACTAACTATTTATTCAATTTCTCTCCTATACCTAAAATTTAAACAATTTATTTATTTTGACCAAGTTTTTAGAAATCCTAATCATGATTTTCCTAATCCTTAAAACTAACTTAGATTTCTTTCAAAAAATAAGTCAAAATATTTCCTTTTTATAACATTTTTTTTTAAAAAATTTTTTTTTAGATTTTTTTTTTTAGCAAATTTTTTGTTAGTTTCTACCTATGTTAGTATGTTAGTAAAACCCACCCCCACACTTATCTCATGCATTGTCCTCAATGTATGAATGAATGCATATAGGCATGAAACAGAACAAGGGAAGGCAGAAAATTACCTTAGGGGGTGGTTCCGGTGGTGGTCTAATTGGTCCACGAAATGCGGCCCAAACAAGATAACGTGGTAGTTCACGGGACCTACCTTTATTGACCTCTTTTTTATTTACATATTTACAGTCCCCAGAATGAATAGGATCATGGAAGATCCTCTCGTGAAACTTACTCCCTTTACATGACCAGTCCTGGAAAATCATCACAGAGTCATGGTCTATACCTATGTCCAACAAAAGAATGTGACTTGGTAAAATGGTTGACTTGGACTCAAGAATGATAGGTTGAGGATCTAATACCGACTCAGGAAAGAAACTCAAATCAAGTAAAGGTTCAGGAGTCGGGCTAGGATCAAGAAGTGGGTCCAAGTCAAGAAATTGAAACTCAAGTCTACAATCATTTTCCCACAATGGAATGTGACTCAATGTTGGTGATTCAAGTTCAGGAATGATAGGTGTGGGAATCAAAACTGACTTTAAAATATTACCTAAGTCGGGTAACAAAACAGGAGTCAATGATGATTCAGGAATTTGAACTTGATCATAGATTTGGGAATCTAGGTCACATATCTCATTAGTTTCAATCTCATAAAAATGGGAACTTGCCAATTTTTCCATGGGACTTTCAAAATTGCACAATTGGTCAAGTTCAATATGATCATCAAAAATGGGTGATTCAATTTCATGATCTATGGGTATGGGAATAAATGTTGGCTCAGAAAATTGGTCCAAATTGGGTAAGGATACTGGAGTCAACATAGATTCGAAGATGGAAACTGAATCGCAAAGTTGGGGATCGGGTTTACATTCATAATCTAATTCAATCTCATTGAAATTAAAACTAGCCAATTTGTCCAAGGATTGGGATTGAGCAAGTTCATATTGATGTGATGAAATTGAATTTTGATCAAGGTCTTCTAAACAGAATGATTCTTGGTTCCTATCAAGATGCTCAAGAATGTTTGAAAGTCTAGAAATTTGATCATTCATCGTATCTTGCAACCGATCCACTTTTTCTTCTAACCCATCGAATAGATCAATGGAGGACTGAAACCTTGGTGATGTGGGAAAAGACGTATATGAAGATAATGGTTGAATAGGTGATTGACCATATGGCTCAGGGGTGTTGAATTCCCATTGACTCTGTGAAGAGTAGTGATGATTATTCCAATCTTGTTCATAGTATTGGGACTGGGGCATGTAATGATTCGGATAAGACCAATCTGGCACACTAGGTTGGTTAGAGTTATGATATGCCGGGTTGGTAATATCCGAAAAAGAGGTTGGTGTATAATATGGATCCTCATTAAAATTGAAAAAATTATTGTTATAGGCCATATCACACAAAGCAAACAAAGAAAAAAAAAACAAACAAAAAAGAAAAATTTCTAACCTAAGTTAGGGTAAACCTAGACCTAGACGACTCCTAACTGGTTAGACTGTCCACGGGAGGTAGGGTGTAGACTTTGACCACAAGTTAATCAGCCAGGTCGGGGCAAGAGTGGTGGGAGGTTTTCCGTCAAAGACGTTCCTTAATTAAATAACCACCACACTTCGGGCTTTCGGCCCTCAATCCCCTGCCTAGACACCGATTTGACAAGAGTTAATTTCGAACAATTTTCCTCCTTCGGTCAATCTCCTATTGAGTCCGAGTTAACCTAGGGCCAACGTCTAGTCAAATTTTACTTAAGGTTAGGGTTGTGAGTGTGACGGATATGATTTGTGGGCCAAGGAAGGGTGATGAAATCCCCACCTTATCTTACTTATGGGTTATGCCCTTAAGATGAATTAGTGTACGTGTAAAGCGGTAGAAAAGTAATCACTCAAGAAAGCAGTAAACAACCAAGAGTGTTTCCTAATCTATATGCTATGCAAACGTACCTTGTCGCCAGCACTCTTCAACAGAATTAAAAAAAAAATGTAAATAGACACGTGCCCTAAATGCAAGAGTCTAAAAATATTTTTTTTTTTTTCAACAAATAGGTTAATGTTAATTATTAGCAGTTGCAGAGTGATCACAGAGAAAAATAATCACAGCAGTAAGCAGATTTTTGCAATGCAAAGCAACCTGCAGAAATTTCTGTGAGTAGTTAACTACTCTTGCCGCGTTTCTGCGGCTTTTGCCGCGGATCTGCGGAAAAGGAGTAGGCCCAAGTGCTCTGCCTTCTAGGGCAGAGGCACAGGGTTGCAATATGTAATTTCTGCTGCTCTGTTTCTGTATCCTGTTCTCTGTACCTGCAACAGAAAGAAAAAAGATAGTTAGATCGAGGAAATCGTGTCGTTCCTTCCCCGGCAACGGCGCCAATTTGTTGATCGAGTTTTCCTGCACACGAAAATAAACAATTTTAGATTTAAGAAATAATAGTGCGAGGTTCTCAATGCTAATCCGCGGTAGCAAGGCTATGCGGGTCGTGATCCTCAGGGAGGGACTAGCGATGGAAGCGTTTGTAAGTTATCCCTAAAAATTTATCTTTTTTAATTACGATATTTACAATGAAAAGTGATATTTACAATGAGTTGTGGGAAAGAATATGAAAAGATGTGGATGGTGATCTAAACTAGAGAAGGAAAGAAAGAAAAACTTATAACACGTACAAACCTCTTCAGCCTGCTTACCTTTGATCCGTGCGATGATTTACCTTTTCTTGGAAGACTTGCAAGTATGGCGTATAGGATGTTCATCGCCATAAGCCATCAAGGGTTCTTCTTTGGCTAGGCAGTCTCAATGCAATTGGGTCTCATTGTTCACGAGGCATTAGAGAAAAACAATGGAAGAAAACAGGAACAGAGAAATACAAGAATAAAACACGAAGAAATAAAACAAGAATAATAAAAAAGACAAACCTCAAGCAGATTTCATTAACAATAGAAGAAGAGTTGGCTTACACCGCTGTCACCTCAGTACAAGCATGGACTCCTTCCTCCATGAAAGCTTCCTCCACTCTCAGTTACAGATTTTACAAAAGAAAAACGAACATAAAATCTAACCTAGAAGAAAGAAGAAAAACCTAAACCCTAGCTTTTGGCCCTTGGCTCTTCGCTGGACGCTTTCTGTGTTGCATCTGCAGGGGTATTTATAGGAGTTGGAAGATGTAGAGTCCTAGTACAACTCTCCCAAAAAATCTTATCTCCAGACTTGTGGCACTTATCCATAGAAGTTCAAATCAAATCTGTCCTGCAATTTATTATCCAGTTGATCGCCGAAATTGGCTTATCTACGGACTGAATTGGAAAGTTTGATCAACATAAGAGTTGTAGGGCTTCAAGTCTTCTTTCTGGAGCATTTTGAATCATCGGATTTGCATATTTGTAGCAAAAGTTATGATCTGAATACTAAACATGTACAGTCTGAATCCGAATTTATCTTTAAACTCTTTCCTGCAAGCATTTAGGGTTGAATAGAAGTCTATCCTTCCCTCTTCTTTGTATTTGCAACTTTGGCCCTTGGGTAATTGCAATTTTGACAATTAATAATTGCAACTTTTACATTGGGCTTTAAACATGGGCTTTTGGGCTTCATTAAGCTTTATTTATTATTAAAATAATAATTCGAGGCCTGCACACAATAAATAATAAAATATTAATAATTGTGCAGAATTAAATGAATAAATATGAAAATGTGATGGTAAATGTTATGATAAAAATGCACTTTTGACTACCAATCAATATACGTATGATAATACCAATAGAAATTGATATAATTTGACATTGAAAACATACATATATAAAAAACAAAATTATGAGTATACAAAAATATATCAATTTTGTACCAAATGAAATTATGATACCAATTGAGATTATGAAGTAAAAATAGTGTATAACTCATACCAATCCACCCTTTTTATGCACAAGATAAAAGATTTATAGTTTTAGCATGCAAGGCATACTCGCCCATCCTTCCTCCCATGAAGGGGTAGATAGGGGTTTTCAAAAATAATTTTGAAAATATTTTAGCATTGAAAATCACTACCAAATGAAGAACAATAACTAGTTAAAAATAATTTTGAAAAAACTGGTTAAAACTCTTTCAAAACATGAAATCAAATCATATGTATCATGAAACATACTAAATACACAAAATTCGACACTCAAGGTCCATTAAAGCTCAAAATGATCATGAATAAATAAATAAAGTGTGAGTGTACAAGAATCATGTAACTAGCATTTTTCATGAAAATAATCAATGAAGCTCAAAAACAAACATGAATCTCATTTTATCAAACAAATATGAAAATCCATTTTTCATCTAAAAGCAAACTTCTAGGTATATGTATGATTTAGTCAAAGCTAACAATATGCATACATATCCCAAACATAAAAAGAGTTTATGATATAATTTGCATGAAAGCAAGAGACTCACGGGGTATACATGTATATTTGTTGGATTTGAATAAAAAATGCATATACATGAAGCAAAACATGAAAATAGGCAAAACATGTATAAATGAGAGAATCATCAAAACTAGCCTATACATGTGCATATAGTGAGTACAAATGAACAATGAAGTGCAAACATATATAAATCAATTTGTTGCTCACTACTTGTACACATATAAATACCAGTTTTGACAAATACTACATCTAACCATGTATTTACCACATGAAGCACAAAACAAATGAAACATGAACATGCTAAAAATATCATATATGAAAAAGACATGTAAATAAACTAGGAGTTTTAGAGATAGTTACCAACACATGAACTATACTCTAAGTCTCCAAAACATGGTGGTTGTCCCACCAAACCTCCTTGATAGCGGTGCATCAAATATGTGTCCATCGAGTCCATGTGCATCCACCATCAATGCACCAACTCTCTCACGTCGTGTGAGAGCCCGCACCTACGTTAAATACCAAAGGTGGGAATTTTGTTACCCATTTTCTTTTGGGTCCTTGAGGGTTAGTCTTATAAGGAACCCAAACATTTTTATTAGCAAAATTTAAAGCATTTATCTTCTCATAACAAAATTTTGCTAAATGGCCTTTGCGGCCACAATGTGTACATTTGTACACTCTAGGATGCATATGTGTATGAGTGTGATCGTGGCGTGCAAAATGTGCATATGCATGATGTGGATGATGTGCATGAACATGTGAAACTTGTTTCTTTGAAAACAAGGTTTCCAATCTTTTATGGTTAAATGCATATGTGCTCAAAGTTGAGTTCAAACAATTTATTTTATTTTTCAAAAATTTAATCTCATTTTGATTAATAGTGGAATGTAAAGAATGGTGAGAATCATTATTCTTTTTCTTTTTAAAAACATTAACTTTTTCTTTTTCAACAATTTTTCTTTTTAAATTAGTGTTTTCATGTAAAGCAACTTCCTTTTGTTTTTCCACGAAAACAATCTTATTTTTCAAAGTAGTGTTTCCTTCACAAAGATCATTCAATTTAGAAAGCAAGGAAACATTTTCATTTTTTAAAGATTCATTTTCTTTTTTAATGCATGCAACTTTATTTTTAAAAGAATCATTTTCTTTTAACATGCAATCAAATATCTTTTTCAAATTCTTGTTATCCTTTTTAATCATGTCATATTTTTCAAGTAATTGTTGACAAAAAGATGCAAGCTCATCATATGACATTTCAACATCTTCATCTAGCTCGGATTCGGTGTTTATCTCAAGGGGGTTATCCCCTTGGACCATGTAACATACATTGAAAGCGTCACTTCCAACATCCGAGTCGCTCCCCGTATAATATTGTTCTTTTTCGCCAAGGGAGATCAAAGAGTTTCATACTACAAAAGCCGAATCAGTGTTAGAAACTCTAGATAAATAATTATCATTTAGGGTAGATCTCAAAGCATGTAGGGCTTTTACATTAGCCTCAATATTTTTGCCATTTAAACAATAAGAATCTCTAGTAGTGGCAAAATAAATATGAATGCCTAGGGCTTTGAGGTACAAGGACATCTTAACCTTCCAAGTTTGGATGTTAAGGATGTCAAAGGTGGGAGGTGACATGAAATCCATGATGTGTGAACAAATATTGTGATTAGCTATAAAATGAGGATTTTTTAACTCTAGGTTGTAAGACCCAAATCAAGAGCACTTGGCTCTGATACCAGCTGTAATCACCTAGAGGGGGTGAATAGGTGATAAGTTAATCTAATGGTCAATTATGCGGAATTAAAAGCTATATAATGCAAACTAAAACTTCTTAAACTAAACACCAAGTATAACACAAGAGTGTAGCCGGATTCCCCGTGAAGGGCTCTGGACTAACTCCTCAAGATTCCTCTAAATAAGAGTTGAGGTGTCGCATTGGCTCTCTTGGTTGAATACTAGTGTTAGCAAACAAACCCCAAGCATATAACAATATGAGCACAAATATATATCAAGCATATAAAGATGAAAGCAATATAAGCATGCAAGATATAAACAAGTAAGAGAGAGAGAAATCGCAAACACGGGAGATTTGTTTTGAGGTTCGAGCATACTTGCTCTACGTCCCCGCCTTCAACACTTGAAGGATTTCCACTATAATCGATCCCACCGGATCACTCAGTGCCGCAACACCTACAAGGAGTTCTCACTAAAACTCTTGGACTCTCTAGTCCCTCTCTTGTTCCCGAACACACCGCAAGCCCACAAGCTCACCGAGGCCGCACCTCAAACACCGAGTTCCCACTAGAACCCGAAACAATGCGAACACACACGTCCGCCTTCTCAAAGCAAAGATGAAGTCTTTGGTGATCACAACACTTTGATCACCTAAAAACAATCTCACAATAACACTCCTATAGGATGAATATATCAATGGATAACTCAAGTGTTTGTGAGAAAAATAAAGATGAAATGTGTGGAGGAAAACACAAGAAATCACTTTGAAAACTCTTGATAAACTTTCCTTTTGAATGGAAGTATTTGGTTCTTAAAACAAGTGAAGAAAATTTCTTAAAAGAGTAAGAAAAACTAGCTCCAAAACCCACTAAAAATCTTAGCTAAAACAGCCCCACAAAGCCCCCATTTTATAGGGCTCCCAAAAACTAGCCGTTGGGAGCCAGGATGACCTGCCGGTCGACCACCCGGTCGACAGGCCAATGGTCAGATTTCTGACCGTTGAGCCAGCGGTCGACCGGCCGGTCGACCGTGGCAAGGATACAGAGAGCTGTGCTCTCTACCGGTCGACCGCCCGATCGACCGGGGCTGTTTCCAGAGAGCAGACACTCTCTGGCGGTCGACTGTGTGGTCGACCGGCCCATCCTGTGCACGTCTGTGTACGTCGGTGGACCGTTCCGATCGACCGGCTCCTGGTCCGGTCGACCGGTCGGTCGACCGCCAGAGCCTGGCAGGCCATTTACAGGATTTAAAACTTGAGTTTTTTATTTAAAATAAAATCCCATAAATTCACAAAAAATCTACAAAAATAGTTTCAGTGTAATACTTTAATATACAAACATGTTTGAGCAAAATCAAAACATGTTACAAACATTTTGAACTATTTTTGTAACTTATAAATTTTGGATCAAAACAAAAACTATATTTTTTCAAATTGGTTTTTCCAAAACTTCTCCAAATACAAAAACAAGATATTTTAAACACTTTTAAAGCATGGTGTGTATGGCTATGATCCACTACACATAAATGATGAAATATCTATGTTTTTGACAATAAGCACTAAAACGGTTTTGGTTAAAACATATATACTTGAAACTCCAAAAACCAAACCGGTATTTTTTCAAAATGAAAATTCTTTTCTAAAATGAAATCTCTTTTATGAAAACTCATCTAAATCAAGAGTGTGTGTGTAAATGGTATACTTGAGCAATCCACCAACTATTCTATCCTTTACATTTATCTAAAAATAAAATCTTAATAAAAACAAACCTAGACACAAGTCTTGATCATGAAGTCTTCACTTGAAGTCTTCTCCTCCTTCTTGACTTTGTCCAAACACGGTCCAAAGAGCCAGACTCCTCTTGAGTACATGATGTGGTCTTGATGCATAGGCTCTTAAATCAAATCGTGTTAGCTCCAAAACTTGACTTTAAATCCTTCCTTGAAGCTAAACACCTACTAAGATCTTGATCACAAATCTGAGACAACTTAAACACAAGATCATTAGTACTATAACTACATGAGTTGATCATCATCAAAACTAGAGTGATGGGCCTTTGGGCCAACATTTTTCACCTCCAAATTCATCATTGTAGAAGGCCATGAAGATTGGGCCAAACGGGATCTTCTTCATCGCATCTATGAAATCGCCCTGAATATGCTTTTTGAATTTCCTAATGAATTCGTACATAGGCTTTAGGCTCAATCTCAGAGGATGAACCTTCACTTGTTGTTTACTTATAGATGAAGAAACATTAAAAACATTAGTTTAATGTTTATTTAAAAAATAAAAGAAAATAAGACTACGACCTTGGTCGCAACAGAATTTAATAAATTATAATTCACTACAATCTAGGTCGATTGATATTTTACACTGTGACTCCAGTCGTAATTTTCTAATTAAACAAAATAATTCACCAATTATATCGTTGTGTATCATATTAGTAGCCAGTTAATCTAATTTAGTTAAACGGCAACATTGCGACATCTCAAATAATTTTTAAAACTCTGCGACCAAGGTCGCATACATCTAGAAGGCTAATTCAAACAACTGCGACCCAGGTCGTCAGAAAAGGGAAGGAAAAAACAAATAATTTTTAAAACTATGCGACCAAGGTCGCATACAACTAAAACGCTAATTGAAACAACTACGACCCAGGTCGGCAGAAAAGGGAAGGAAAAAATAAAAAAATTTTAAAACTCTGCGACCGAGGTCGGATACATCTACAACGCTAATTGAAACAACTGCGACCCAGGTCGACAGAAAAGGGAATGAAAAAATAAATAAGTTTTAAAACATTGCGACCAAGGTCGCATACATCTACAACGCTAATTCAAACAGTTGCGACCCATGTCGACAGAAAAGGTAATCAAAAAATTAATAATTTTTAAAACGCTACGACCAAGGTAGCATACATCTACAACACTAATTCAAACAACTGCGACCCAGGTTCAAAAAATTAGAAAAAATTGGACCTTGGTTGCTGTGTTACAAAATTTATAAATTTAAAAAGCGATTCATGATCGCAAGTTTGCAAATCTCTCTCTTATTTGGGACTATGGTCGCATGTTTTCAAAAAAAAACTGAAAGAAATGGAATGAAATCTGAAAAAAAATATAACTATTAAAATTTACAAACCCTAAAAAAAATTTGCTTTTGTTTCCCCATTACCTTTTTCCGCGGATGATTTCTTTGGCGCTATATGTAGCAAATATATTTTTAAAAAACTAAGAAATATTGTGAAACAATAGCACTAATCTCTTCAGAATGATAAGCTTAAAATTTAGATCTGTAAATTTTTTTGAAAGGAAATGTTTTACATACAGTAAAAAATTTTGAGGGAGAGTATTTTCGTCAAAGCCACTGTTGAAGTGACTGATAGTAAGTCGGGCGGGATTTCTTTGGTTTTTTTCCGCCAAAATTAATGTCAATTTCATAGCTATTATGTTGCCACGTCCCGCTAGCTGAGAAACTCTCTCAGCCGTCGGTTGAGGTACAGTAACCCCATATATATACATACATACATACATACATACATACATATATATATATATATATATATATATATATATATATATATATATATATATATATATATATATATATATATATACACACACATATATATATATTAGCTTTGTTTTGTAGCCGCAGTTGCTTGAGTGATTAAGTCCGCAGGAGTGTTTTTTCACTTAATGCCCTAAGACCATCTGGTTTGGGAGCATTGGTTCAAAGCTTGTTACATGAGTAGCTAAGAAAATCTAATATGACAAGACATCTTAAAAATCTAACAATTTTGATTATCAATTAGTTAGGTGCCTTAGGCTCAAGAAACCTTGGTAGTTACGCAAAAGATAGTTAAAAGTGTTTAAAAAAAGAAAAAGAACAAATTTTTCATTACACAAGAAATATGAAAGTTGGAGTCAAACATTCCCAAGCTTAAGAATTACATCACGATCATGGGGTGCGTAGGATCTGAGACGTAGGATAGGTGGCAAAAAGTTTAGGATTTGACGTTTTATTTTATAAACAATATGATTTCTTGAATTGATATTGATATGGAGAATGAAATTTGGGGACACTCGTGACTTTACTAACTAGTTAACTAGTGTAGATAATAAAAATAATTTTTCCTTTTCTTGATTTTCGGTTATTCTTATTTTACTTTTGTTTATTCCTTAATCTCATTCTTTTATGGATTTTGTGGGTGTAATCCACTGAAAATCCTTACGAGATAAAACTCGTCCTATAGGAGTAATCTAGAGTTTTAACGACATGTTGCACGTGCTAAGTGCAACCGTGATTACTAAGAAAGTTAGTTAGATTAGGTAAATTTTGTTATTCTTTTTATTTGTTTTGCTCACGGATTAGCAAAAAAGGTGTTGGAGTATTTGATTGACATGAATTTATACCATTTGTTACTCTCATTTATCTATATTTTTCTATATAAATAGTGTTACTCGAGTGTTTTTAGTGGTGTTGCAGTACAAGTTTACTAAAAGGAGAAAAGATTGAAATTGCACATTTTGAAAGAGTGGTTGGGACTCCTTCATTGGACCTTCAGTTCACAATCCAAAGAAATCTACATTCAAATCTAAATGGTTGAAGTTCAGCAGGGTAAAAACGTAGTTCCACAAAAGTCTAAGGGTGTAAAGGCAAAAGATTGACTAGAATTTCAATTTAGAATTTATATTTATTCACTATATAAATCATGTAAATTGTATGGACCTTTATGTAAAGAGCCAAGATCTAGGCTATAATGCATAGTCTAGGGTTTTCGGCTGCCCTTGTTTTGATCAAATTTTGCTGAGATTTTGACCACTTTTTTCAGAATTTTTCCATTAAAAGAAGTTAATTTTCAGTGGCTCATTTTTGGGCCGAAACTGATTTTTGATTTAAAGATCATTTTATCATTTTGGCACTTTGCTTTTATTATATGATCAGTGAGAGCTTTTAGGAGTTGAATTGTTTATTATTTTTTTTTAGGGCTCTATTCATCAGGGAGTACTTTGGATTGAATATGTTCTCTGTTAATGTAAATGCTCGTAATTGCTGAGTCTCATCAGGGGGTACTTTTAACTTTAGCGCTCAGTTTTTTAATTATTGTAAGTGTGTGGGAAAATTGACCATTTGCCAATTGGTTGCGTCTGCACTACAAATTGATTGAAGAGTTTTTCTAGTGCTTTATTCACCAGGGGAGCAACACGTTGTGGGGTTAACTCAAAGACTGTGCTAGCGGTGTCAACTGGCCGTGTCGGTCCAGGCAGGGCCCAGGCACAGAGGGCCAGCAGGTGGGTCGGACCGGATCGGGCCTGTCACGTCCGGTCATATTGCAACGACTCGACCTGGCCTGGGCCCGGGCCCAGATTCTATTTCTGGAACCCGGGTCCGGCCTGTGACTCGGGTGACCCAGACCAGGGCCGGCCCGAATTTGTTTAAAAAAATAAAAAATTGTTTTATTGAATATTAAATAATATTATTTCTGAGTTTTACAGAAATGTTCTGTGGGTTAGTTGTTCATTGGGCTTTTGTAGTTTAGGTGAGGTCATGAGTTATAATCCTAAAATTTACAATTATTTTTTATATTAAATTTGATCAATGGAGGGGGTTGCTAGTGGCGGAGGGGGGCGGCAGGCGGCGGCGGACCGCGGCTCGGACGAAGGTGGGCGGTGGAGGCACGCCAGAAAATCTGGGTCGGGCCGGGCCAGCCCCATGCCCGGGCCTGGCACGGCCCAGGTGGGCCGTGGGCACCTTTGGCGGACCCGGGGCCAGCCCGGGCCCTGCCCAGGTCCTACCCGGGTCGAACCTTGCCTGGGCTTCCTTGGGTCGGGTACGTGTGGGTTGCCGGCCCAGCCTGGCCCACTTGACAACCTTAGACTGTGAACATAGCAGAGTGCGTTTATGGGGTGGGGTTTACGGGGAGCCTTGGCCTTTGTCTGTGAGATCCACAATCTCTTTCCTTCTGTGTTTCACGCGCGCGAGTAACATTTTTTTTTTTTGCTCACCGCGTGATGTTCATCCCACGCGGTGAGTCGTCAGATGGCCTGGGCACTCCCACCTGGTGGGGCCCAGGCCATCTGACGGCTCACCATACGCGCGGTGAGTGTCAGGCGGTGAGCAAAAAACATTTCCGTGAGTAAGGCTCTACTATATAGGTAAATGGTTCATTGGTTAATTAATGTTAATAGTTTAATTAATTTAGTTAAGTTTAATTAATAAGTTGAAATTAGTTTAGTTTTTAGTTAATAGTTTATTAATTGAGTTGAACTTAGTTATTTAATTAATTATGATTTATTGGTTAGATTATCTATGTACTAGTTTAATTATGTATAACTACATTCCGTGCGCATCTTGGGTAGGTGAACCTAGGCTAAATGATTGAGTGGTCAACCTATAGTCTCCTACTTAGGACTGTACCCACACCAGTTGACCTATTACTTTTAAGAGATTGATTTCTAGAACCACTAAATATTTGATAAAATATGCACCTCTAGTTAATGATCCATGCTTAGGATTTTACTACTTTTCTGCATTTAATTTGATTTGTCATTTTTATTTACTTTTGATGGATTAAGTAATGTGGATGATACTATGTGCTTAGATCTAGTATTTAGATTTAATTTGCCTGTTAGGAATAGGAATTTGGTGATTAAAAATAGCCCAATGAGACAGGGTTGACCGCTTGATTTAAGTTTAGGGGGATTCAATCTTAGGTGCTTGAATTGACTTTTTCTTAGATTGTCACCTAGCTAAACTCAAAAGTCACAAAACTTTTGAGCAATTCGCCTAGAATTGTTGAAACCGTAAGAACCACCTGTCCTTATGGATCGACTCTCAAATGCTACATCGAACGATTGTTCACTTGCGGTTAATATAAAATGAGGAGAGTAATCTCCCTATCAGCAGGCTTGGCGGCTTCGAGAGCTTTCCCCTTTTTTTTCTGAGCGGTAGGGGCTATGGCTGCAACTTGGAAAACGTTTTTCCTTGGTGGAGCCATCTCAGTAGCGCGAGGCTATTTTGAGGAAGGGTGAGGGTATTGGATGGGCAAACTTAAGAGTGTGGACTCAAAGATCCCAATGAAAGCATCAAATGCAGTGGGTAATTCTTAAAAAATTTAACCACGCATCTAAACTGTTAAAATGTTAAAACAAATATTAGGTCAGACTAACACAAACATAGAGATTTACGTGGAAAACCTGAAAAAAAAAAAGCATAAATAGAGAGGATTTCACTATAATTCAAAAAAAAAATACAATGGTTATCGTTCTAAACTCACAAAGTTGGGTTTCTAGGTTGAATTGATCATTCCCTTGGAAGGGGCATGCTATTTATGCTGGTAGTGTCTGTTGAATAAGGTTGTAGAGTCCAACTCTGTTTAAACATTTAACCGCTTATCTCAGAGGCGGTTTAGAGCTAAGCATCTTGATTTGTCTACGACCAATTGTAGATATGGTTGATCCGTTTCTGAGCTGTAGCTATCAGGTTTGGGTGAAGATTTGGCGTCGAGATAGGTCATAACTGATTCCATCTTCTTCCAACCACTTGAATTGCTCGAAGTTTGGATTGTATGAAGATTCTTGTTCAGAAATTCTAGAAGCGGCTGTTGGAACCTGACATGTTCAAGATGTTGAAGCTTCTCCAATTACAAGATTTTGATGATTGACGAACACGACTACTACATGATGATTGCTCTACCTCAGATGGAGTTTACTGAAGCTTATGGGTGTTTGTGGAAGTTGTTGTGTAAAGTTAGAATGATATGTAATAGCCTTGATAACTTACACACAAACTTAACCTTTCCAAGTCGACTTATCCCATTAACCTAGTCGACTAACCCAATGTAGTCGACTTGCCATATAGCCCTAGTCGACTAGTCCACTTAGAACAAAAACCCCTAACTCTCTGTTTGGACTCTGTAAGTCAATTAGTCGACTTATCATTTCTATATAGTCGACTAACAGATACTCTAGTCGACTAGTCCCTTTTTCAAGTCGACTAATCCTGGACACAAAATATTTCCAACTCTCTGTTTGTCAAATCTAGTCGACCAGCAGTAAACCAAGTCGACTAATCCTAGTTTCAAGTCGACTACAAGGTAGTTTCAGTCGACTAAAAACAGTTTTCCAGAAACCTATGTCTCCAACAGACACTTTCCTAGTCGACTAATATTTATACCTAGTCGACTAATAAGTGAACTTTTGCCTGGCCTAGTCGACTAATTCAGTTTCCTAGTCGACTATAGGCAGTTTCTGACTGTTGGACAGTTATTCTTATCTGATCAAATTGGCAACGTTTTACAACGTTTTAATTCTCTGAATTGGTGTCATAACTTCCCCAACTGACCCTAGTCTACATCTATAAATAGGGAAGTTGTTCCTAAGGCCAATTACTAAGTTTTTCAATCAGATTTCCAAAAGCCAAAAAATTCCAGATTTCTGAAAACTGAATTTCTCAACTTCTTTCTTCACCAAAAGCCATCTTCTCTTTGTGAAGAACTCTGAAGTAAAACCTTCCTATACAGAACCTTGTCCACTACAAATCCTTATCAAGGCTATAGGAAGATACTGTATTCATTTCAAAGAAGTTTGTACAAGGAGTCTTCTTGGGTGTAGAAGATTGTACAAGGTTTGTTCTCTTGGCGGAAGAGAAGTTGTGCACGTTGGCGAAGGGTGTTTGCCAAGTGGTGCACAAGGTACTTGTTGTAGGGTGTACACAAGGAAAGTAAAGGAAAATCTCAAGCATTTGGCTTGGGGACTGGATGTAGGTCACAAGGACCGAACCAGGATAACTCTCCACTGTTTGCGATTGTTATTTTCTGTGGTTATCTTTTTAATTGCTTTAATTTCTGCAAGTAATTTATTTAAAGTTCAATTAACACTATTCACCCCCCTCTAGTGTTGTTTTGCTTGTTATATAGATCCTACATTTGGTATCAGAGCAGGTATCAAGGCAAACAACCATACAAGGATGGCGACGAATTTCCAAACATCCCAATTCCAAGAGGGTCATTCTACACAACGTCCACCGCTTTTCGACGGTACAAATTACAATTACTGGAAGTGTAGAATGAAGATCTACTTGCAGTCACTTGATTACGATCTTTGGAACATCGTAGAAGCAGCATACACAAAGCCTACAACCAACTACAGCGCTTGGAGTGAAGAACAAAAGAAGAGTGCAAATCTGGATGCCAAGGCGATGAACGCTCTCTTTTGTGCCTTAACCAAAGAGGAATTCAACCGTGTGTCTACATCAACCTCTGCACATCAAATATGGCATACACTCGAGGTAACACACGAAGGTACGAACAAGGTTAAAGAGTCTAAAATTTCAGTTCTTGTACACAGGTTTGAATTGTTCAAGATGAAGGAGAACGAAACCATATCCGAGATGGTTACAAGGTTCACAGACATCACCAACACTCTTGCATCCCTTGGAAAGGACTACACTCAAGTTGAACGAGTCCGCAAGATTCTTCGAGCACTCACACCGGAATGGGAGAAGAAGACAACCGCCATTGAAGAGGCGAACGATCTCTCAACCTTGTCATTAGAAAACCTAATTGGTAATCTAATGGCATATGAAGTGCAAATAGAAGAAAGAAAGAAGGACGAACAACAACATCAATCCAAGAAGAAAGTTCTTGCCTTCCATGCATCTTCAGACACGGACAATTCGGATGAAGATGAAGAAGAAATGGCCATGCTTTCAAGGAAGTTCAAAAGGTTCTTAAAACAAGGTAAGTATAATAAAAATAAAGATACTAATGAAATTCCAACTTGTTTTAAGTGTAACAAACCAGGCCATATGAAGAAGGACTGTCCAATGATGAAATCAAAGGAACCTTTCAACAAGTTCAACAAGTTCAACAAGTCCAACAAGTTCAACAAATTCAACAAGATGAAGAAGGCCTTTCAAGCAACATGGGATGATAGCGACTCATCTTCCTCGGACGAAGAAGAAGCAACGGAAACCGCTAATGTTTGCTTCATGGCCCAAGAAGATGAAGTACAAAATGAGGTACAAGATTATGATGCTTTATTAGATGCATTTAATGAACTTTATGATAATTTCAAAACTGAAAAGATTAGAAATAAAATTTTAATAAAGGAAAATGAGAAACTTATTAATGATAATTCAATTCTTGTTTCTCAAGCATCATCTTTTATTTCTCAAAAAGAAGAATTTGAAAAAGTTATTATATCTTTAAAAAGAGACAATGAAGTTTTCTTAAAAGAAAATGTTTTACTTAAAAAGGAAACTTTTTCTTTAAGTTCTAGAATTAATATTTTAGATAAAGATATGATAAGTTTTAAAGTTAAATATGAAGATCTTTTGAAAAATGTTAATAAGTTTAATAAAGGAAAAGAGAACTTGAATATGTTATTATCTTCTCAAAAAATGTCTAATAACCATTTTGGTCTTGGTTTTTCAAAAGATAACAAGTATAAGCCTAATCATGTTGGTATTGGTTTTTCAAAGACTAATTTTGTAAGATCTACACATGTTCATAATTCATACAATTCTTTTGTAAAAAGAAATGATCTTTCAAAAAGAAGTAGATGCAAATATATATGGGTTCCTAAGAATTTGAATAATATTGATAAGAGTATCTATGTTGCATCTTTTATTCATGAAGTATGTAATTCTAAGAATTATGTTTATATTAACAAGTGGAAACCAAATTCCAATTGGATTTGGGTTCCTAAAGGCTAACCTTTTTCGGACCCTATCATGATGGGTACCATATATAATGTTTTATCTTATAGGTACCGAACAAAGAAAAATGGATACTTGATAGCGGGTGTTCCAAACACATGACCGGACATATGCAATTATTGTCCTCCGTTCAAATGAAAAAGGGAGGTACAGTGATCTTTGGCGACAATAACAAAGGAAAAGTTATTGGAACCGGCATTGTTGGTAACTCTTCAAAACCTCTTATTGAAAATGTTCTTTTGGTAAGTGGTTTAAAACACAACCTATTAAGTATTAGTCAATTATGTGATAAGGGTTATAAAATAGTATTTGAAAAAGATGTTTGTCTTATTTATGATGCTAATATGAAAGATATATTATTTAAAGGTTTTCGAAACAATAACATATATGAATTGTCAATAACATGCATGTTTTCAAATGAAAATTTATGTCTTATTGCTTCAAATAATGATTATTTTTTATGGCATAAAAGATTTGGTCATTTGAATATGAAAACCATTTCTAAGATTTCAAAATTTGATTTAGTTAAAGGTCTTCCAAAAATTGCTTTCAAAAAGGATTATTTTTGTGATTCTTGTCAATTAGGAAAACAAGTTAAATCTTCTTTTAAATCAAAAGATTTGGTTTCTACAAAAAGACCTTTAGAATTATTGCATTTGGATTTATTTGGTCCTACTCGTGTTTCTTCATTAAACAAGAGTAGATATGTTTTTGTCATTGTAGATGATTACTCACGTTTTACATGGGTGATTTTTCTGAAAAATAAAAATGACACTTTTGATGAATTTGTAAGTTTTTGTAAAAGAATTCAAAATCAAAAGTCTCTAAACATAGTCACTATTCGTAGTGATCATGGAGGAGAATTTGAGAATGAATCTTTTTCAAATTTCTGTAATAAGTATGGTATTACACATAATTTTGCTTTTCCTAGAGCATCTCCTCAAAATGGTGTTGTAGAGAGAAAGAATAGGACTTTGCAAGAATGTGCTAGAACTATGCTTATGGATAGTAACTTACCAAAATACTTTTGGGCTGAAGCTACTTCTACTGCTTGTTATGTTTTAAATCGAGTATTGATTCGACCATTTTTAAATAAAACTTCTTATGAATTGTTTCATGACCGAATTCCAAAAGTTTCATATTTTAAGATTTTTGGCTGTAAATGCTTTATTTTAAATACAAAAGATGCTTTAGATAAATTTGATGCTAGATCTTATGAAGGTATTTTGTTGGCTATTCTACTCATAGTAAAGCATATAGAATTTTTAATAAAAAATCTTTTACAATTGAAGAATCTTTACATGTTAAATTTGATGAATCCTTGACTAAACTTGTTTCTAATGATTCTCCACATGATGATGATCATATTATAGATTCTCCTAAAGATAATATTGTTATATCTTCTGTTGATACTAACGTGTCTAAGGATGAAGAGATTCCTACCGAGTTACCAAAAGCCTATGTTGAAGTAAGGAATCATCCACAAGATTTGGTAATTGGAGATATCAATCAAGGAGTTCAAACGAGATCCAAGTTGAACTACATGACACAAATTGCCTTCATTTCAATCATTGAACCGAAGAATATCAACGAAGCATGTGAGGACGATTTTTGGATAATCGCCATGCAAGAAGAGTTGAACCAATTTGTGAGAAATGATGTGTGGGATCTTGTGCAACGTCCTACTGATCATCCCGTCATCGGTACAAGATGGGTCTTCAAGAACAAACTCAATGAAGCCGGTGAAGTCATTAAGAACAAGGCAAGGTTAGTAGCACAAGGGTACAATCAAGAAGAAGGTATTGACTTCGATGAAACTTATGCTCCTGTTGCAAGACTTGAATCAATTCGTATATTACTTGCTTTTTCATGTTTCATGAATTTCAAATTATATCAAATGGATGTAAAAAGTGCCTTTTTAAATGGAATAATTAAAGAAACTGTTTATGTAGAACAACCACCAGGTTTTGAACATGAAAAATTTCCTAACCATGTTTTCAAACTTAAAAAAGCTTTATATGGTTTAAAACAAGCACCTCGTGCTTGGTATGTTAGATTAAAGAGTTTTCTTTTAAATTCAGATTTTAAAATGGGAAGTGCAGATACAACTCTTTTTATCAAACATGTTAATAAAGATATCTTAATAATTCAGATTTATGTTGATGATATACTATTTGGTTCTACTAATGATGATCTTTGTCAAGAATTTTCTAAGACTATGCAGAATGAATTTGAGATGAGTCACATGGGCGAACTCACTTACTTCCTCGGACTTCAAATCAAACAAATGAAGGAAGGAATCTTCATCTCCCAATGCAAATACGCTAAGGAACTTCTAAAGCGATTTGGCATGGAAAATTCTGGTCACAAGAATACTCCGATGAGTACAACTACCTTTTTGGATAAAGATGAAAGTGGTAAGAATGTCGATCAGAAACTCTATAGAGGTATGATTGGCTCTCTACTTTACATTACTTCTAGTAGACCTGATATAATGTTTAGCGTATGCTTATGTGCTAGATATCAGTCAAATCCTAAAGAATCACATATTAAAGCCGTGAAAAGGATCTTTAGATATTTAAATAACACAGTCAACTACGGTTTATTTTATCCAAAGTCATGCACATTTGATTTATTATCTTATAGTGATGCTGATTTTGCTGGTTGTAAATCTGACCGGAAGAGTACTAGTGGTACTTGTCACTTTTTGGGACATTCACTAGTCTCTTGGTTCAGTAAAAAGCAAAATTCCGTGTCCTTATCAACAACTGAGGCAGAATATATTGCTGCTAGTGTTGCATGTGCACAAATAATTTGGATGAAACAAACCCTACTTGACTATGGCATGAATATCACAAACTCACCTATTATGTGTGATAATACTAGTGCTATTAATCTATCTAAAAATCCAGTTCACCATTCACGTACAAAACATATAGATATAAGACATCATTTCTTACGTGATCATGCTTTAAAAGGTGATATTTCTTTAAAATTCATTTCAACTGATAATCAAGTTGCTGATATCTTAACTAAACCACTAAAAGAAGATACTTTTATTAAGTTTAGAAGAGATCTTGGTATTTGTAATTTTTCAGATTTTTAAACAATTTTTTTGAATTTTTCAAAGTCTGTATTTTTGTGCAAATTAGTCGACTTACAACTATTATTAGTCGACTTATACAAGCCTTAGTCGACTTATAAAATTTCCTAGTCGACTCCTGTAAGAAACAGAAAGTTTTTAAGTCGACTATAGAAAACTATCAGTCGACTAGACCTATGATTAGTCGACTAGTCTTGTCCTGTAAGTCGACTAATACTGTGAAATTCTGTTTTTCTGTTTTCGGATTCCTGTTTCAAACCCGACCCAATAAAATTAAGTTATGGATCCGTTTGCACTCTGATTTAATCCTATCCATTGATTTATATCTAGGATTAATCTCCACCTTTGATCTCTTTCTATTACACTCCTAAATCTTAGAAAATCCCTCATTTCTTCTCCCAGCCAAGTCTTCAAGTCGACCAAGAGGGATCTAGGGCACCCGAACTTCTCCAGAGCAAACTCCTTCAATTCCTCTCTCAGTTCTTCAATTCAGGGTATAATCTCTTCCATTTCAGTTCATTTCATCCATATCTACTATCTAGTTGTTCCAATTTCAGTTTTCAACATGTCTCGTTCTAAGAAAACTAAGTTTACCCCAGGATCATCCTCTTCAAGTGTTGATTTTAGGTCATTTCTGAAAAACCCTGTCCTAGAAAAGGATTATCTTCGATTATCTCAGTTAGATATCATACCCGGAAGATTTGTCAATTATGATGATTTTTTTGAATATGATATCATGTCCTTTCTTCGAACTTGTGGATTGTACAACATGTTTTCTTCAGAAGTTAAGGATGAATATTACCCTTTTCTCATTTATCTTTTCTACACTCATTTAAATTATGAAGATAATGAGAATGCAACATATCTTGAATCCTTTGTTAAGGGTGTCAATTTTAAGCTTACCATCAAGCAAATTGGTCGTATCTTGTCAATCCCATATACTGGCCTTTCCCTTGATGAGATAGTGATGGATGATGAGGATATCTTGAATCAGATTTTTCTTCCCGGTCACCATCTACCTATGGCCAACAACAAGCTTAAACCAATTCCCCGTCTGATTGGTAGGATTTTATCTTATAATATTTGCCCTAAGACTGGTAGTTTTAACTACTTTTCCAGGGAATTATCATCGTGTGTTTATGCTATCATGGCTGGACATGATGTTAATTGGGCAAAAATTATTTTTGACACCATGGTCAAGCCTCATTCATCCTTCCTCCCATTTGGCGCCTTTCTTACTCCAATATTTCGAAAGTATAATGTTGATCTTAATTCTGAAACCACTGTTGTCAAGATTTTCGAACTTTTTGATCGTGCCGCAATCCATAGGATGAAACTTCCTGATTTTCCTTCTGATGAACCCCCACAACAACAATCTTCTCCTCAACAACCACCTCCACCAAGTCCTTCCCGTGGTCCATCTACATCTTCACAACCTGATCCCCCACCAACTCAACCAAATCCTTATGCCGATGCTTTCTATAATTCAATGTCCGCTCAGATAGCATCCCTTCAATCTTCTCAACAAGATTTGTTGAATTCTCAACAAGATTTGTTGACTTCTCACTCCAGAATTCTTGAGAATCAGTCTATGATGATGGATAGGCTGCAATCCATTGAGTCTACCCAATCAGCCATAATCAGTCTTCTCAAGGTTGGTTACCATCCACCTCCTCCTCCTCCCGGATCCGAAGATTAAAGCTGTTGGCGTTGGAGTGTCTTTTTCTGCTTTTGTTTTTAGCACTTCTAAAAAAAACTGTTTTTAGTTTTAGCACTTATGTATCTTCTCTTTTTGTTAATGACAAAGGGGGAGAAGTTGTTATGTAAGTTATGTAAGTTTGTTCAGTGTTTGTGTCACTTTGTTAAGTTGTTAAGTGTTTTTGTGTCACTGTGTGTCACTTTGTAAAACTCTGTTGTGTTACTTTGTAAAACTCTGTTATGTTATGTGAGTTGTTATGTTATGTGAGTTGTTATGTTATGTTAATATGATATGTGTTCTATGTGTTATGTATTTTGTCACATATCTGTATATCTGTGTCATAATCTGAGATATTCTGCATGTTGTGACAAATTCTGTGTATATATGTTATGTATACTAACATATAATCATGCAGGTGCAACCTAACATTTTCTGCAGGGACAAAATATTTTTTATATAACTTAGTTACTGCAGGGGAGTTTTGTTGCAGGGGGAGCCATCATAGCCATATGTTGTCATCATCAAAAGGGGGAGAATGTTGGAACCTGACATGTTCAAGATGTTGAAGCTTCTCCAATTACAAGATTTTGATGATTGACGAACACGACTACTACATGATGATTGCTCTACCTCAGATGGAGTTTACTGAAGCTTATGGGTGTTTGTGGAAGTTGTTGTGTAAAGTTAGAATGATATGTAATAGCCTTGATAACTTACACACAAACTTAACCTTTCCAAGTCGACTTATCCCATTAACCTAGTCGACTAACCCAATGTAGTCGACTTGCCATATAGCCCTAGTCGACTAGTCCACTTAGAACAAAAACCCCTAACTCTCTGTTTGGACTCTGTAAGTCAATTAGTCGACTTATCATTTCTATATAGTCGACTAACAGATACTCTAGTCGACTAGTCCCTTTTTCAAGTCGACTAATCCTGGACACAAAATATTTCCAACTCTCTGTTTGTCAAATCTAGTCGACCAGCAGTAAACCAAGTCAACTAATCCTAGTTTCAAGTCGACTACAAGGTAGTTTCAGTCGACTAAAAACAGTTTTCCAGAAACCTATGTCTCCAACAGACACTTTCCTAGTCGACTAATATTTATACCTAGTCGACTAATAAGTGAACTTTTGCCTGGCCTAGTCGACTAATTCAGTTTCCTAGTCGACTATAGGCAGTTTCTGACTGTTGGACAGTTATTCTTATCTGATCAAATTGGCAACGTTTTACAACGTTTTAATTCTCTGAATTGGTGTCATAACTTCCCCAACTGACCCTAGTCTACATCTATAAATAGGGAAGTTGTTCCTAAGGCCAATTACTAAGTTTTTCAATCAGATTTCCAAAAGCCAAAAAATTCCAGATTTCTGAAAACTGAATTTCTCAACTTCTTTCTTCACCAAAAGCCATCTTCTCTTTGTGAAGAACTCTGATGTAAAACCTTCCTATACAGAACCTTGTCCACTACAAATCCTTATCAAGGCTATAGGAAGATACTGTATTCATTTCAAAGAAGTTTGTACAAGGAGTCTTCTTGGGTGTAGAAGATTGTACAAGGTTTGTTCTCTTGGCGGAAGAGAAGTTGTGCACGTTGGCGAAGGGTGTTTGCCAAGTGGTGCACAAGGTACTTGTTGTAGGGTGTACACAAGGAAAGTAAAGGAAAATCTCAAGCATTTGGCTTGGGGACTGGATGTAGGTCACAAGGACCGAACCAGGATAACTCTCCACTGTTTGCGATTGTTATTTTCTGTGGTTATCTTTTTAATTGCTTTAATTTCTGTAAGTAATTTATTTAAAGTTCAATTAACACTATTCACCCCCCCTCTAGTGTTGTTTTGCTTGTTATATAGATCCTACAGCGGCCACGTGTCACTCGCTTGTTTGAGGCTGGTTGGACGTCATGATCTTGAGGAAGTCGAAAACTGATCACTATAGTAATACTAGCTATAAGTTTCGTGCACAAGTGCACGTTGCTTAGATGTACTATTTTAGAAACAAATTGTTTTTCTTGTATTTTTTAATTTTTTTTCTTTGTACCACTTTGATTTTCTTTATAATTTTGATGTTTTATTAAATGAAAATTAAATGAGTAGAGTGACATAAATTAATCTAATGATGAAGCGCTAATAAGTCACTAACCTCACATAAACATGTTTAGTGCAATAGTTGCTCTGAAGATTACTTTTACTCGGTTTTCATATATGATATGACTAATCTTACATTTCATAAATAGAGGACTATTGAGCAATAGCAATTTGAGAATTCTCTCTAAGTTCTAATGTTAGAAGATGTAAGGTCACATTATCTATTATCACATATAATGCATTTG
The DNA here is from genome assembly GCA_038442645.1 of Agave tequilana. Lineage (NCBI taxonomy): Eukaryota > Viridiplantae > Streptophyta > Magnoliopsida > Asparagales > Asparagaceae > Agave > Agave tequilana. The sequence goes on along the minus strand of JAVJIF010000256.1, from coordinate 42,178 downwards.
AGAACTAATTCTCGTTAATCCCAATGCTAACTTATAATACACTTGAGGACTAATTAGCATCTTCCAATGCAGGTTTCCGTGATAAAAAAGTGTGTGTGCGTGTCGATATATATATATATATATATATATATATATATATATATATATATATATATATATATATATATATATATATATATATTACTTCTGAGGACTAATTAGCATCCGCAATGCAAGGTATCATTATAGAGAAATATTTGTCCCATCAAAAACTTTGATGTGATGTGAATCATGTTGAAAAAAAACTCACTAATAATCTGTTTGTTTGCATCATATATGGATAACATATTTTTTGAATACAAATTGAAAGCAGAATTTGTGGAGGAAGGAGGTAATTTGGTTTTGTTATCTTTTTTCCATTGCAAATCTAGAAAATTTTTAAAAGTTTTTTAACTTTTCTATCGTCTTCCTTTTTCTTTATTAGGTTTTAGAATGTTCTTTTTTTTAAGAGAAAAATTTTAAAATTCTCTGGACTGATATTATTTCTAACCCCCTATAAATTCTGAATATTTATTTTTCTAAGAAAAGGTTCTACAATTTTCTGAAAGTTTCATATTGATCTTTTTACTCATCTTTCACGTATCTAAAAAATTTAATTTTTCAAGAAAGAAATTATGAATGTTTTAAAATTTCCCAATTTGGGCCTTCTTCTTCTTCCCCCTCTCAAATTTCTAGAAGATCAAAGATCCCCAATTTCATCTTGTTTTTTCTTCTTTATCCAATTTTTTGACAACTTTTACAAACCAACCATACACTCGAGAGAGTGAGAAAGAGGAATCAGTGGAGGATTGAGAAAGTGAGAGCAAAAAGAAGAGAGACTCGGCGACGGTAGGTTGCGGTGCACTATCGCTGGCCTGCAAAGGGGCAATGGAGAAAGAATTTTCAGAGATGAACAAGGTAAAAGACATGGATGGATGGAAGAGTGGGACTTTGAGACATCGGCAATGGTGAGAGGGACGAAGGGAGATGTCAACAAGCGATGGGCTAGAGAGAGAATATTGTAGTGATTTACAAGAGAAAAGGGTTTCTTCTTATATTTGATTTACTTAAGAAATTAATAAATAAAATCTAAATCTGAAAATTAGTCAAGAGGCCAAGACCTTTTCTTATTTAATCAATGGTTGAGACATGCTGTGAATAGAAACACAAGGTGCTTTTATAGTTGTGTGTGTGTGTGTGTGCGTGTATTGGTAAAATTTTCCAAGAGTGTCTCCTTAGATTACAATATAAGGAGGCATGTTCAAACCCAACCATACATCATTCCTATAAATGATCCATTCCATTCATCATGATTTTCATGTCCTAAGATGTTTATGTATAGAAAATCATGCGATTTGGGCATTCTTTAACCCTCGATCAAATGTGATCATTTTTTCTATTATTGAAAAATCATTCATTTTGTAACCATTTTATGCATGGGTAAATAATATTAAGAGTGCATGATTTTTTATACACAATTATTTTAAGATATGTATATAAAATGAATCAAGAAGATCATCCTTAGGGGATGCTCCATGGTTGGATTTTAGGGCATCTGCTTATTGTAATCTAAGTAGACACGCTCGGAACACTTCGCCATAGTTGAAAATTTTTATTTCTGAGCTTCAAAACAAATGCACAAGACCGTGATGATAGCCCCTATTCAAAGTTAGCAACCAAACATATTTCAAGTGCTTATGGATTGCTAACAATGAATATATTACAAATATCTAAGCCTCTTTTATGTTTATTATTTTTACAGTTTGGGAATTGTAATTGGAGGCAATTTTTAGGACTTTTCTTTTATTTATAGATGGTTATTATGAGTGAAAATTTTTATTTCTAAGATTCAAAAGAAAAGCATAAGGCCGTGATGATAGCCCCAATTCATAGTTAGCAACCAAGCATATTTCAAGTGCTTATAAATGAGTAATAATGAATATTTTACAAATATCTGAATCTTTTATTTTTTTTATTTCTTATGTTTTGAGAATTGTAATTGGGGAAACATTAGGGTGTTTTCTTTGATTGATAAATAATTATTATGAGTGAAAATTTGTATTTCTGAGCTTCAAAATAAATGTAGAAAGCCATGAAAATAGACCCAATTCTAAGTCAGAAATGAAGCATATTTCCAGTGCTTTAGAATGGCTAAAAATGAAGATATTACAAAATTATCAGCCTTGTCTTTTTTCCCTTGCACTTTAAGAATTGTAATTGGAGGTAAGATTTGAGCCTTTTCTTTTATTGATAAAAAGTTTTACTAAAATATCTACTTGTATTTCACAGAAGCTACAATTGTGACCAAAATGGATAAATTGCTGATAAAAAGTAAGAAATCATGATATATATGAGGGTTAGTATTTTGATGATGTTTCTTACTTGCTCCTTTTGCCACTCTACAATTTTGTATAGAGTTTTTAAGATATATTCATCTTTCATATGTTATGGGTTTGTTGAATCCACTTCCGGCTCAAGTCTCCACTGAAAATATTTATTCTCTGTTGGAGAATTTGTCACAACCCCAAAAATATATCCTTTATTCTTACTTGTTTTGCATTATTTTAATGGTGGTGAAATATCACAATAGTATGTTTTCGCTGTTCCTCCATATGGCCTGCAGGTACCCTCTCTTCTTCCTCCAAAATATTGCTTCCTTGCTACCTGTGTGAAAATTTGTTGATTCTGTGAATAAAGTGGCATTTTTCTATTGTTTTAGCCTTTGCTATTTACTTGGCTGCTGCCTTTCTGATGATTTCCTGTTGTTGGTTGTTGTTGACTTCTTGATGGGTGCTTGCTGTTGGTGTGGCTACTGTCTTTTTGATGAGTTGTATTATTCTGCCTGCCTTCGAGTTATGTTGTTCTGCCTACCTTTATTTTTTTACTTTTAATACGCTAGCAGGTTCAACCGCTAGTTGAAAAAAAAAAAACTAGTCGTTGGATTCCTTACTTGCTTCTGTTGTTGTTACAATGCTTTATTATTTAGGTGGTAATCTTATTTGGGATGATTTAACTTGGGCCATTATGCTTTCCTCGGGCCCAATTTTCTAGGGCTCCAAACAAGGCAATGATGAAAAATTCTGAGCCCCACACTTGCATTGTTGCTGTCAGGCCTGGGCTTTTTCTTGAGAAAATCTGAGCATTATCAGTTTTCCATTCTCTCTTTTCCTTACCAAACAGGCCCTTAGAGGACGGTTGCATTGAGGAACTACCAAAGGATGCTCTATCATTTCGGTCGGCACCAGGATTTTGGTGTATGCAGTGTTTGTAGAGGCAACGATTGTAAGTTAGCTGCATTTAAAGAAACTTCTTTGTATATTTTATTTTCATTATAAATTTGAAATTACTTTTTTCATGTGTCTTCATATCTTTTACTTACTTTTTCGTGTTATTGGAGAGGATGTTCCTAACTCGAAAGCATTATATTATTGATGATGATAATGAGCGCAACTGTAACTGATAGTTTTTCCTTTATGTATATGGATATGCAGTGCACATCTGGTCTATGTGCATACTTACACTAGTACATAATACATGATTAATGGCACCTAAAACCAACTTTAAATGTGTCTTTATAGCAAACTTCTGTCCAGGTATCGCAAAAAATCTCAGGTATATGATGGCCGTTAAAAATCGTCGTTATATATAATTTGTAATATCGAGTTTAAGAAAAATGGATGTTATAATAGAACATTTAACGTCAGTTCCTATAAGGAACCAACATTAAATGTTGATGTTAAAGGTCAGACCTTTAATGTTGGCTTCGCAATGAACTAACGTTAAAAGTAAGCCTTGAATATCGGTTCTTTTGAACCAACACTAAAAGTTCTTTTAACATTAGTTCTCAAAGAACCGATGTTAAAAGTTAATCTTTTTAAAATTCTTTTATATATATATATATATATATATATATATATATATATATATATATATATATATATATATATATATATATATATATATATATATCCCTGTACATATATATATTGTTACAGATATTCACAATACACATATCAATAGATATCCAACACACTTCATATCCCATTTAATATCCAATACACAGTAACATCCCTGTACATAACAATAGATATCCAATAAACATTAAATCTAATATATAGACATTAACAATAGATATCCAACATATTCATATCAAATATAAACTAAATAACTGAAACTTGAGCCACCAATGAAACATGCACCAAAATCAAATCCCTAATACAAATTTTCATCCAATACATATTCAAAATTCACAACCAACAAATTCATATTCCAATATAAAATACACACGCACACACTCACACACACACACAGACGCGCGCGCGCGCGCACACACACACACACATATATATTCTAATACAAAAATACATATATACATTCATATCACTAAGGAAATACATGCACCCAAAAAAAATTCTCAATACAAAAAGTATCTCACCAATCCGGTGCTCTACAACTTCTGTATGTGCTGTTTCCATGAATGATAACTCAAGAGATACCTTTGAAAAGAACATAAAAATATAAAATAAGTATCACAAATATGAAACATGAAACAAACTAATATCACAATTATGAAATATGAAATGAGTACCGTGAATATGAAGCATGAAACAAGAATCACCAATGCTTATTTCATCTAAACTCTAAATATCAAGTATTACACATATCACAAGTATATGAAAGCTAAAAATCATTTACTACGAAGCATGCTCTAGAGCAAATTCCGCACATTCTTTGCGAATATCATCCACTTCATCATCCATATATTCTTTTTTTATTAAACTGCAAAGATATTAAAATATTCATCATGTTGTTTTAATATTAATAAAATAATAAAATTAAATTATGTCAAATGATTATACATGTATTGGAATGAGATTCCATTGAGAAGTAATGATCTCTCGCATAAATTGCATCATGTAGTATCCGCACAACACGCTCTCCGATTGACGAGGACAGTGCAAGAATTAAATTAATAAAATATAATTAAAATATTGTTAATTTTTGAAAAATATCAAATACTAAAAGCAAAAACTTTAATAATCCTCCATGTCGGATACATACCCATAGACCACACATTTTGATTACTATTTGTGATAAACGTGGGCATGAATCTTTTCATAAAACAAAAAAGAATATTAATAAGAAAAATCTATACTTGAGCTAATGAAGTAGACATAGGTATTATACACTCACATACTAATTACATCAACAATCAAACTTCGCGGCTGATGTAACGAGTCCAATCAATATACAATAGTATTGTGTGGGTCAATCATACACAACGTCCAATGTGAACTATAACAGAAATTAGTATGAAATTAAAAAAAATAATAATTAAATTATATCATAAAACTCAAATACTAACCCCATACTAAATGGTGCAAAATACAATCGACCGCACTAACATCTTTGTATTATGTTCATGATAAAAACAACTTCCCCTTTTAGTATCGACTGAAACACCATAAACACATGCGATACTATATGGACAAATAAAATCAACATAAAAATGATACCCATATAATCGGGGCCGAACTAGCACTCGAAAACGTGTATTTTGTAAAATGAAAATGCGTATATGTGCTAATGTTCCCTCGATACTTCCGTTATAGCATTGGCTCAACGGGTCGAATCCACAGGGACGGGAGGTGATAGAAGTATTAACAGTTTTTTTAAAGTCTTTTGTTAACAATTCTTCTTTATTAAAAGAATTAGAAAAAGAGAAAAGAAAAGAAAAAGAAATCCAGCATGTGGTAGGTGCAAAAGGGGTGAAGAAGGCGATGAAAACGGCGATGTGAAAACAAAAGAGAAGTAGTTTGGAAAACAAAATAGAAAAGAAGAAGAAGCTTATAGTAAAGAAAATGAAAATAAGGGTGAACAAAGAGGATGGTCAAAACAACTATGAAAAGATAAAAGAATTGATTTTTAAAACAAGATAAAAGAAAACTCATGGCTACTAACTACTAATTACTCCACTAACCATGCTAACCTCTTAGTGATAGTTGCCTCACATGGATCCTTGGCCATCACTAATCCTTGGCTTCAAGAGACGATTCAGAGCATGGCCCATAAGATTGATCTTCTACATTCAAACAACACATCCATACCACTAACAAGTTGCAAGCTACTTATTAAATCATCAAAATCGGTTAGAGGTGAGCATGAAATAAAGAAGACATTGCAAGTTAGCAAGTTAGTGGATTAGGTGTTAGATATGTTAGAATGTTAGAATCCATCATCATGAGCCATCAACGGCTCTTGCAAGAGTAAGGCCTTGTAGAGGCTATTAGATCCATGTGGATTATCAAGTAAGTGGTTAGATGGTTAGTGGTTAGTAGTTAGATTGTCATGAGAAGAAGAAAAGTTAGCCAATCATCATGTAGAAGATGAAGAAGATTACATTAGAGAAGAAAGGAGGCACCTTTACATAAATTGTCACCATCATTACATCAGTCCCTCTCTATCTCTCTCTGAATCTCTCAGGCCTACTACAAGATCTAAAAACGAAATGAACATATAAAATACAAGAAATGAAGAACACCTACCTACACTACACTAAAACATAGAAACTCTAGCCTAAAATTAAAAACTGCTTCATTTTGGACCTCTACAGGGGTTTATATAGGCAAATATAGCTTCTAGAAGACGAGACGGGGCCACGCGTCGAAAATCGACGCGTGGCCCCACTACATTGTCGCAGATCCATGGCAACACCCACGGATCCGCGACAATACCAGGGACAAAAGTCCCTGATTTTGGTACGGGGATGCGTGGCGCTTCGGGGGCCTTCTTGGTATATTCGGTTTCGGATATATTCATCCAAATCTTCGTCTAAAATGCGCAAAAGTCTAGATTCAATGCATCTTCTAGAAGTTCCCTTGCTTGGCCTCCAAGTAATGCAGAGTTAATTACCCAAAAATGGGTTTAATTAAGCTCTTATTACTCCTTTGCCCTTAAACTCTTGATTTACCTGCAAGAGAGACCAAAACACGATTTAGACCAACATTTTATTCATAAATCGGTGAGAAAATGTGATATAATAATGCAGAATTATAGACTAATCACACCCCCACACTTATCTTTTGCTCGTCCCGAGCAAAACAAGAAAAAGAAAAACTATACTACAAACGTTATTACACCACTTTCACAGGTGACGCGATTGCACTGAGCGTGTGCAACAAGTCGTTAAACCTCTAGGTTACCCTAGAGGAGGAGCGTTGTCTCCTGAGGGTTTTCAGCGGATTGCACCCACAAAATCCATAAAGAAAGAAGACAAATGTTAGTATTTTTAAAATGCATTTTGAAAGAGAGATAAGTTTTTGAAATATTTTATTAAAAATATAAGCGATCTAAGGTCATAAGTCCACCAAAAATTATTCTTCCTTAAACTTAGTCTGTACGCAAGATCATGTCTTCAATTAAGGTAAGAATTCAAAATTGGATTGAATATTTTATCCTTCATAAAACCTAGATAATATGCACTTTGTGATGGTGAAGATTTCTGAGATTTCAACTCTAACCATCAAGCCATTTATTTATATATATATATATATATATATATATATATATATATATATATTTCTTTTTCTTCTTTTTTTTCTTTCCTTAGTTTTTTTTAGGCTTTCTAGTTTACCCGAGTAATGAGCCTTTAACCGATGACTCCTAGACCAAACGGTTTTAGGGCACCAGATGAGAAAACATCCCTCGGGTTTAAGGACTCGAGTAAACAAGGCCACAAAACTAAGGGGGATTATTTGTTTCTTTTGACCACCATTAGGCGTGAATAATCATGCTTCATAAGGCATAATTATTTAGCTTAATAAGTGATATTTTATTCATATATTTTTTCTTTTTATTTATTTTTGCTTTATGACATTTTAGGTCTTTGTTTCCATCCCAAAAATTGTGTAAGTGTGAAGTGCATACTATCTAAGGAAAAAAATTCAAGATAAAACTATCTCTCCAATTTATCTTACTTAGCCTATAATTTTAAACAAGATCCATTATTTCGACTAGGTTTAAGATGTCATAATTAAGGCTTTCTTAATTTCTAAGATCATCTTAATTTTCTTAAAAATTGATCAAAATTTTATCTCTTATTTCAAAAAGTTTTTAAAGAAAGAGAAAATTCCTATACAAAAGGGAAGATTTCTAAAAGTATCCTAAAAGAAGTGTAAAAGAAAGAAACTCTAAAAACTCTATGTTAGTAAATCCTCCCCCACACTCATCTCATGCATTGTCCTCAATGCATCGTGATGTATGTATGCATGAAACAAATAGAGAGGGAAGGAAGAATCACCTTAAGGTGGTGGTTCCGATGGCGGTCTAATTGATCCACGAAATGCAGCCCAATCCAAGTTGCGTTGAATCCGAAGGAACCCACCAGAGACCTCTATAATACAACCCACTAGAATGATGTATAAATGTATGATTTTTATTAAGAGTTCTACCCTATCTAATTTCCAAATTTGCAAAATAATTTCAGAGTCAAATTTATCAAGACCCTTGTCCCAGAATGGAATGATTGATTTGGACTCAGGAAAAAGACTTAAGTCAAGTAAAGGTTCAGGAGTCGAGATTGGTTCAGGAAGTGGGTCCAATTCAAGAAGATGAAGCTCAAGTCCATAATTATTTCCCCATGATGGAATGTGACTTTCTAAGATTGGTGATTCGAGTTCAAGAATAATAGGTATGGGAATCAAAACTGACTCTAAAATGTTGCACAAATTGGGTAACAAACAGGAGTCAATATTGATTCAGAAATTTGAACTGGATCATAAATTTGAGGATCGAAGTCACATTCCTCATTGAGTTCAATTCCATAAAAATGAGAACTTGCCAATTTATCAATGAGACTTTCAAAAGTATGAAATTGGTTAAGTTCAATATGATGATCATAAAAGATTGGTGATTCAATTTCATAATGGACTGGCACTGGATCCAATACTGACTTGGGAAAAGGCCTGAATTCAGGTAAAAAAACCTCAGTCAATATTGAATCAGGAAGTAAAATTGAATTACCAAGTTGAAGTTCAGGATCATATTCATGCTCAAGTTCAATCTCAGGAAATGGATAACTTGCTAAAATGTCAATGAGATTTAAAGTTTGGACAAGTTCAGATGGGTGTGCTGAAATTGAAACTTGATGTCCAAAATGACAAAGGTCCTGGGTCAGATCAATAGAGTTAGGGATAGCTGAATTGGTCACAGATTGATAAGATAGAGTTTCCTCATTCCTATAAATGCTAACCAATTGATTCAATTGTGTTTCCAACCTATTGATAGACTCGGCAGATGATTTTTAAAATTGTAATGCGGACTCTTGTAAGACTTCTATACTCTTTTCTAGATGTGACGTATCTTCAGGTAGTTGTTCTAGAAAAGGAGTGTAGGAATCTTGGTTCCCAAAACAACAAGAGTCATGGGTCAAATTGATAGAGTTAGAGATATTTAAATGGTCAAAGGTGGAGAAGAGAGAGTTTCTTCATTCTTATAAATGTTGACCAATTTGCTCAATTGTGTTTCCAACCTATCAATAGACTGAGAAGAAGATTTTTAAAATTGTAACGCAGACTCCTGTAAGATTTCTATATTCTTTTCTAGACTTGATTTTTCTGCAAGTGGATGCTCTAGAATGGGAGTATAAGAATCTTGGTTTTGAAAATTTTGTGAAGAATGTGAGTCCAACATGGTTTGAGATTGAAGGTTGGACTCACACAAGAGTTCCTTAGTCATTTTCAGAGCAGAAGGTTGTTCATTATGAGGAGGTGGAACTGAGTATGACTCTTGAAAATATTGTGGAATTGGAAAGGCCAACATTTTCTGACGTTGTCGCTCGGCCTCTTGTAGGTTGGCTTCTATACTCTTTTCTAACTCGAATTTTTCTTCAATGGGAGGTCCAGAAAAAGGAGTATAGGAAGCGAAATTGGGGAATGAATATTGTGTAAATTGTGGACAAGGTGGTGAAAAATTGGACTCAGGAGAGGTGAATCCCCATTGACTCTGTGAAGAGTTGAAATTATTTTGAAAATTATATTTATAAGAATGAAGGTATGGGTTATATTGATTCGGATAAGGCCAACCCGGTGTATTTGTTTGGTTCATATTGTGAAAAACTGGGTTGGAATTATCCGGATTGAATGGGGTCGGTGTGAAATATGAATTCATATTCAGATTGAAAGAATTGTTATTGTTGAATTCCATTTCACAAACAATCACAAACAAAAAAGAAAAAGCAAACAATAAACAAAAAAAAAGAAAAAATTAAAACCAAGCCTATATTAAGGTTGACCTAGACCTAGATGACTCCTAACTGGTCGATTATCCGGGGGAGGTTGTTACTTGAAGCCGACCACAAGCTAATTGGCTAGGTAGGGGCAAAATACGGTGGGAGGTATCCGTACGTAAGCAACGAGCCTTAATTACGCCAAACCACGGTATCTTCGAGGCATAACCTCTTAATCCCCAACCTTAAGACACCAATTTCACAAGAGTAAGATTCAAAATAAGTTCCACCCTCAGTCAATCTCTTAATTAGTCTGAGATGTCCCTAGGGGTCAATGTCTATCAATTTTTATTAGGGCTTAGGTTGTGTGAGTTGGGAGGTGATTTTTGTGCTAAGGAAGGGTGATAAAATCCCCACCTTATCTTGTATGGATTTTGCCCTTAATTTCAACTTGTGCAGTGTGCAATATAGACAAGAATATAATACAAAGTGAATAAATCACCCACGTGTTTGTCCTATGCTATATGCAATGCCATATGTACACCTCAGTCCAGATTATAACAACAGAACAAAATACAGTATATTGGAATTGAATTGACACGTGCCTAAATGCAAATGTATAAACCGTTTTAAAAGCGTCCAAATACCGTATTTTAGTTCTTTAGTTTATTGTGGTGTTTAGGCAATCAAAGTAGGAAAGTAATAGTACAGATCCACTAGCTATTACAATGAACACATCCCAGCACAACAAGATATACAATGATTACAAAATAGCCGCGTTGGTGCGGCAAATGTCGCGTTTGCACGACTTTTCTTTAGAAGCTGGGTCCCTGCTTTCAAGAGCAGGGAGCTACAATGCTAATTGGGGTTCTGCAATATTAAGTTCCTGTAACTTTGACCTACACACCAAAATAGAGAAGAAAATGTTAACAAAAACATGAAAATAAAACCATTCCCGTTCCCCGGCAACGGCGCCAAAAATTTGATCGGGGCGGAACTAGCACTCGAAAACGTGTATTTTATAAAATTAGTGAAAATGCGTATATATGCTACTGTTCCCTCGATACTTCCATTATAGCATTGGCTCAACGGGTCGAATCCATAGGGACGGGAGGCGATAGAAGCATTAACAGTTTTTATTCACGTCGGTTGTTAACAATTCTTCTTTGTTAAAAGAATTAGAAAAAGAGAAAAGAAAAGAAAAGGAAATCCAGCATGTGATGGGTGCAGAAGGGGTGAAGAAGGTGAAGAAAATGGCTATGTGAAAACAAAGGAGAAGTAGTTTGAAAACGAAATAGAAAAGAAGAAGAAGCTTGTAGTAAAGAAAATGAAAATAAGGGCGAACAAAGAGGATGGTAAAAACAACGATGAAAAGATAAAAGAATTGATTTTTAAAACAAGATAAAAGAAAACTCATGGCTACTAACTACTAATTGCTCCACTAACCATACTAACCTCTTAGTGATAATTGCCTCACATGGATCCTTGACCATAACTAGTCCTTGGCTTCAAGAGACGATTCAGAGCATGGCCCATAAGATTGATCTTCTACATTCAAACAACACATCCATACCACTAACAAGTTGCAAGCTACTTATTAAATCATCAAAACCGGTTAGAGGTGAGAATGAAATAAAGAAGACATTGCAAGTTAGCAAGTTAGTGGGTTAGGTGTTAGATATGTTAGAATGTTAGAATCCATCATCATGAGCCATCAATGGCTCTTGCAAGAGCAAGGCCTTGTAGAGGCTATTAGATTCATGTGGATTATCAAGTAAGTGGATAGATGGTTAGTGGTTAGTTGTTAGATTGCCATGAGAAGAAGAAAAGTTAGCCAAGCATCATGTAGAAGATGGAGAAGATTACATTGAAGAAGAAAGGAGGCACCTTTACATAGATTGTCACCATCTATTATATCAATCCCTCTCTATCTCTCTCTGAATCTCCCAGCCCTACTACAAGATCTAAAAACGAAATGAACAAACAAAATACAAGAAATGAAGAACACCTACCTACACTACACTAAAACATAGAAACCCTAGCTTAAAATCAAAAACTGATTCGTTTTGGACCTCTACAGGTGTTTATATAGGCAAATATAGATGAGACGGGGCCACGCGTCGAAAATCGACGCGTGGCCCCACCACATTGCCACGGATCTGCGGCAACTGCCACGGATCCGCGATAATACCAGGGACAAAAGTCCCTAGTTTTGGTACGGGGATGCGCGGCGCTTCGGGGGCCTTCTTGGTATATTCGATTTCGGGTATATTCGTCCAAATCTTCGTCTAAAATGCGCAAAAGTCTAGATTCAATGCATCTTCTAGAAGTTTCCTTACTTGGCATCTAAGTAATGCTGATTTAATTACCCAAAATGGGTTTAATTAAGTCTTATTACTCCTTTGCCCTTAAACTCTTGATTTACCTGCAAGAGAGACCAAAATACGGTTTAGACTGACATTTTATTCATAAATCGGTGAGAAAATGCGATATAATAATGCAGAATTGTAGACTAATCACCATACGATCACACATCTGATATGAAACCTAAAACAAAAAAATTAAAATAACAATTAAAAATCCTAAAAATATTGATCGCTTCTTTCACACATTCTTTTCAAGTATATTTTGCATCACCTTTTCATAACTTGGCATGAGATGTTTTATCTTTTCATATACTTGTTCACTGTTCTTGGAGCTTTTTCTTCTTCTATAGGTTCATTAAACGCTTTCTGTAGCCTCCAATAATGGTGTAACATGGGCAAGAACCTCCAGGTATCAAGGTACAGTGCCTTTCTCCCATTCTTTAATTTAAAGAGAATGTGTCTTCTTTGCATATAGGATATACTTTGTGTCTTTACACACTGTACCCTGACAAGTTATCGTATGCTGAAAAGTTATTAATTGTACAAAGTAATATATCCCGAAGTGTGAAAAGTTTTTGATGATATGCATCAAATACTTCTACTCCTTCCTTCCACATTATCTTTAGATCCCCAATAATATGTGCCAAATAAATATCTATATCATTTCTCGGCTGTTTGGGCCCCGATATTAGATATGATATTATAAGAAACTTGCGCTACATGCATAACCATAGAGGAAGATTATGAATAGTAAACACAACTAACCATGTACTGTGTGTTGCTCATGTTGCCATGTAGATTCATTCCATCCGTCGAAAGACCTAGCAGGAGAATTCTTGCATCACTCCCAAATTCAGAACTTTCCATTAATTATATTCCATTGTGGAGAATCAGCCGGATACACAACATACTATCAATAATCCTCCCATGTGAATACCACGTTAACCTCTTCGCATGTTCTGCATTCCTAAACATACATTTAAATCTAGGTATTATGAAAAAATACTATAATACTTTTATATTTCTATTATTCTTTACAAGATGCATAAATCTTATTTGTAACTTAAACATTCATAAGGATTATGCAAAAAAAAATTGATATTTCAAGAGTATATATGTATTTTAATTTGCAAGTGTATATATAAAGGAAAATTCGGTTACATTAAGAAAATTTGTATTTGTAGTGGTAATCTAAACGGGTATACATGAAAGTAAAGTTTTCTGAGGAATAAAGATGCAAAAATCTAAGTTTCAGAAGGTATATTTATAAAAACCAAATAATAAATTAAGGAACCAAGCAAAATAGTATTAAACAGAAGGTATATTTATAAAAACCAAATAATAAATTAAGGAACCAAGCAAAATAGTATTAAAACAAGTGCACGAAGAGAATTCACACTTCTCCCCAACAATAGTAGGCAGTTTCACAGGCAGATAGAGCTAGAGCTCTTATTCTAGTAATATTGCCTTTACTGCACAGGTACACAAGCTATTCTTCCATAATGCAAAACCACATATTAACACACATCACACATAGGCAAGAATATATAGAGATACATATATCATGCAACTAATCAGTGGTAGAGCTCGATAATGCAACGCATGGCCCAGTGCTGGAATTATTTTATACTCTTTGAAACCAGACTCTATGAAGAGTTTCTTCCATTCGTTTTCAGTCCTGTGCATCCCAGTCAAGTGAACCATCACGTGCATATCTAAGTAAAGTTTTGTTTCTGTGAGATTTGGGTGCACACCATCGCTGGTGGCATCCATGACTTTGTCAATTATGATGACTTTTCCTCCATTTTGTTTAGTTGGAATCGCTTTCTTACATTATTTCAATATCTTTACACATTCGTCGCCATTCCAGACTATGAATACCCACTACAAAATAACAAATCATCTTACTGGGATTACTGGAAGAGAAATAAATTTTATATCAAAGAAAATTTCCAACAAGGATTGGAGCATGCAGGCTAGTTTCAAAAAACACACTTACACATGATAAAGGAATTCAAAATTTAATCATATTCCTAGCAAATGTTATTATATAATATATATATGGGCTAAATTTCTCAAGATGAACTATCACAGATTTCTCAGAGACCTAGTTCAAAACTTTAAATTCTAAAATAACCACTATTTCTTGGAATTTAGAAATAACTAATTTCTTTTTCCGTTAGTTACCTTTGCCGGATCATCATGTGCTCCTTATGTGATAACTTTATGATCAATACTTCTTACAGAAAAACATAGGTTTTCTTGAATTATAATACTTAAAACATGCATGAGATAATTTGATCTTTTCGCATTCACCATTAATATTGTTTACGAGGATTTATTAAAGATGGTAGTTATTTGAGAATTTAAAGATTTCTAATAATTTTTTCAAAAATTAATGATATCATCTAGTTTTGAAAAAGCCTAGGATACGCCAACATGCATATGTCATTTTACCTTGAGAATGAGCACATCTGCAGGAGGAATGTGCTTAAACATATCTCCAGCTATATACTTAATCACATCGCTCTTATCTAAAGCGTTGATCACATGTGGGAGCTCGAGCAGAGCACACGTGATGTATGGGAATGCTTTTGCGATGGCCAGCGCGATCTTGCCCGTGTTCCCTGCCACCTCCACTAGAGACTTGATGCCTTGAAATTGGTCAGCATAATCCTCGACAATCACTTTGGCGACAGCAACAGAATCGCTGTCCAACTCTTCCATTATCATCTTTCTCAGTCCAGGCATTGTCGTCATGGCCTCCCAGATAGGAAGGCCATGGCACATCGCGAAGGTCGTGGCCGGATGCTCGCTCTTAAACCACATAGGAAGCGATTGCCATGGGTCAAGCATTGGTTGATAAAGAATCATCTCGTTGAACGGTGTTATCAATGCCCCTTTATCCCTAACAAGAACTCTTGAGTTGGGGTGAGGGAGTAGATATCTTCGTTAGTTTGTTTGAAATAGCCATCGTGGACCAAAAGGCCCATAAGACGTCGGAAGTGAGGGATTCTGCAGGGTGGGATGGAGAGAGCGGCGGCGAGGTCGAGGTCGGTGAGAGCGATAGGCTTGCCGTGGTTGTGAACGGCATTGGGGATGCCGAGCTCGATTGCACACTTGACAGAGAAGGATCTCATGAAGTCGAACATGTCGTGCCAGACGTGAGACTGAGCTTCAAGCAGCTCTTTTGAGCTCAAATTTCCTTCATTGGATTCCATTGTACTAATTGTGTTATGATTGTTCCTTGTGTGAGTTTTTGCTCGCAGTTGGTATGGGCACCCGAGTTCATATCTAAATACAGGGAAGTTGGAGAGATCCACGTCACTTCATTGGATCAAAAGCAATTGTACATTATCCTTATTTACTGAATCTAACTGTATTTGATTAAAAAAATTGCCTCATGCAATGAATTTAACTTAAAAAAAACTCAATGTGGATATTGCTTTTGATTTTCAATTCTATTTTTGTACGTGAAGATTAACATCACAAGCGGAGTGTGGACAAATTTTCATTGTAATGAGGATGAATTGTCGTTGTCATAGCTTGACAACTACTCTATTAACCATTAAGACACTGATTGGAGTCATTTATACATCATTTTCTACCACCATGCTATGCTTTATCTGAATAAATATTAGATTTTTATTGCTTTTTCTCTCTCTTTTCAGGTCCAATGTTTAATGGAGAAGGAGGCCCAAGAATTATGATTTTTGAGGAATTAAAGAATTAATTAGAAGCCCACGAGAAGAAAGCCCAGATCTGCATAGTTCCCAAAGCGTATTCTCCGTTTCTAGAAGATCCACTGAGGACATGAGATACAACAGAAAGGCACAAAAATCCGCTAGCGCACAAGAAACGGTCGCGGAAACGCGGCACATGCCGCGGACCCGCGATAATCTTTAGGCCGTTACTTCAGCGTTTGATCCGGAGACTGAAGTGGGATGGCCTCCTCTCATGAAGACTATAAATAGACCCCTAGGGCCTCTGTATCGGGGAGGAGAAAAGAGCATTGTTTATAGGGAAATTGTTAGGGTTTCTCTAGATTTTCTTTTAGTCTCTTATGTAATTTTCTTTTTCTCCTTCTAGAATCCAGAAAAGAGAGAGTGAGAGTGAGCAATCTTTGTAATTGGAGACAGTGACAACGCAATACAAGGATCGAGCTTTCAATCTTCATCTTCTCTTGTTCTAGCGCATTATTTTCTTTAAGCTTTTATTTCTTCTATTTAACTTCTACAATGAACTGTTTCTTGTTCTTTATTTCCATGTCTAGCTAATTCATTAACATGACTAACTAACTTTTAATTTACTAACTACTAACTCTTGGGTGATTGCTAACTTATATGATTCATTGGATACTTTCTTCTTTTGAGTCTTGCAAATTACAAGTCCATCTCACTCCCAATGAAGATGAGTTGCTTTTTATTCTTTGCAAATGCTAATTTCTCCCTCCATATGACTCATGTGAGCCTCACTTAGAGCCTTGTCTTTAGAACAAGTGCCTTGATGGAACATGAAGATGGATCACTTCACTATGCCAATGACTACATTACAAGTTTCTTACTTCATGCTCGCTTTATTATAGCTTTGATGGACTAATGAATCTTGTATGTTTCTTAGCATCGTGAAAAGTGACTATCCTTGTTCCACTGTTGAAAATCTATTTAGGGAACCAATGATTCAAGGAGGCAACTAGCCTAGATGAGAAACACCTTCGACATGGGACAACACAAGGACTTGGCTAAGAAAGACATATCATTGCCGATTAATCAATATGAGGCATGCATCACCAAACGAGAGTAGTAAGTTAGTAAATTAGAATGTTAGTTAGTCATGGCCTCTCTTTATATCATTCTTTAAAAAAAAAAATCTCTCTTCTGAAAACTTCCTCTTTTCAAATATCTCTGTTTTCCTTCAATTTCTATTCTCGTTTCTTCCTTTCTTTTACAAAACACCCAAAGATTTTCCACTTACCTTCCACATCGTTTTGTTTTTCATTTCTTAAAACAAAGAAGAACCTTCGTCTTTCTTCACAAAGATTTCAATATAAACCTTGAATGCTTCTATCGCTAACCCTCCCTGCGGATACGACCCGTCCTAGCTTATGCTACGAACGGTGATTCGGAAGGAGCAAAGTAAACCCACATATACACTTGAAGTTCTTGATCATCGGTGCACGACAATCAACGGTTTACTCTAAACCCTCTTTCAATACAATTAATCCCTCCGAACAGACACCTCACAAACCGTTAGATTTTTCTGTATTTTTTAAATTTTTGATATTGTAAATTTGTATTATATGATGTGATTTTAAAATACGTATAAGAATTATTATTGATTTTATATTGATTTCATGGGCGATCGTTCCGAGTCTGAGCAGAGACCTAAGCTTACGCTCAATTCGGGTGCTAGTATTTTTTGGGGGTTTTATCGCTAGTTGACAACAACAGATCCATGTCTGAGCGTTAGGGCATGCCTTAGCGTTTTAGGGCAGTGATCTATCATGACAATTCGTCCACTCTCCGCTTGTAATGATGATCTTCACATACAAAAATAGAGTAAAAATCAAAAATAATATCCACATTGAGTTTTTTTAAGTTAAGTGCATTGCACGAGGCAATTTTTTAATCAAATACAGTTCGACTCAGCTCACGTGTGCAATTTTTAATATTAAAATATGAAAGCATAAGGCCAGGTGTTTATCCGAATTTATAGAAGTTTGACGAGCGTAATCTAATGACAAGACATAAAATAGAATTTGGTCTACTTATATTGATGTGGTGACAGGACGTAAAATAGTATTCGTCAATTAAAGCAACTTAGCCCTAAATTCTTATATGTAGTGGGGATTTTTCACAATAGACACAAAATTCGACGCTCCTAATTGATCCTGCAAAAAACAAAAAAGAGAAAAATATCTTTCAGGTCAGGAGCACCAATATGATGCCAACCGATGAACCTTAAAAGTACACCTAGAGGTGCTGAATAGGTATAATGCTAATCTAATGGCAAACAATGTGAAATTTAAAAGAATGATGCAAATGATCAATTCAAAATAAGAAGTGAAGCCGGATTCCCCGTGAAGGGCTCTAAAATTTCTCTTCTATATTCCAATAGACTAAGAGTTGAGTTGCTTAATTGCTTTCTTGCTGAGACAAGTGAAACCGACAAGTAAGAATGATGAATATGATGCAAGTAATGAATAACAAATACAAGAGAAGCTAAAACACAAGTGCAAGCAATATCTATAAAGTAAGAGCAAAAGAAAAAACAATCGCAAATACAAGAGATTTGTTTCAAGATTCAAGCACAAAGTTCTACGTCCCCGCTTTTACCGCGTGTAGGATTTTACTATTCACTAAGGATCTTTCCACAAAAGAGCCTCCGTAAATGAATTACAATGGTCTACATAAGACTAGAGTACATAACTCCAACTCTCAATCCTCTACACAAGAGGTAGCTGAAAGCCAATGAGGTTTATAAGCTTTTTGTGACCACAAAGATCGCAATCACCATCTTTTACAATTTCTTATAGTATAGAATGTGGAATGAAACTCAAAAAGTTTGTGAGAGAGAAAATTCAGTTGAAATGAATGAATTTAAGAGCTGAAAACATGTAACAATTGATTTGAAAATGAGAGCACACGAAAACTTGAAAGCTAGAAATATTCTCTTTTGAATAAACTTGATTTTTCAAAATATTTCTCAAAACTCTTGATTTTTTAATCCTTTCCCAATGATCCATATATATAGGCAAGTGATAATTAATATTATAGGGGTCTAACAGAGTATTAGCAGGGTAATTAGACCTAAAAGAACAAATATAACTGCTGGAGAAAAAAGGACAAAACAGTTTTAAAAAAAACTAGCCGTTATTGTAGCAGACAGAACATCGACCGACCGCCAGATCAACTGGTTGGCTAAAATTCAAAAATAGTCGTTGAGTGTCAGTCGACCGACTGCTCATCTGATCTCAATATAGAACAATGGTAAAGAAAAATCTTTCAGTCAGTCGACCGACCCGGTCGACAGAAGTCTGACCAAAATACTTCAAGCCTTTGTCTATTCGACTGATTAGTCGCCCGACAACGTGCACACTTGAAATGTGCACAAACGATCAACCAGTCGGTTGACCGACAGTAGTTCAAAACTAATGCACTAGAACGGTCGACCGATTGGTCGACCGATTCAACACAAAAACAAATTTTAGGAAAAAATTTATCAGAGATTACATTTTTTAAATATTTCAAACAATTTTAAAATTTAGCTTGGCAACATATAGGTTAAGAAATACATACTGAAAACATGATATGGAATTTTAAATAATATAGACATGTATCAAAAGCCAATTTAGTGAAATTCCATTGAAAATAAAAACTAGATATGAAAATTTATATTTTAGATGTGAGACTTTTTGAGCATCAATTCTGCAGTCTACATTTTAACAGACTATTTTCTTACATAGGTTCAATATGTATTCAAGCAATCTTCAAGTGGGCTTCTTCAAAATTTCAATCTTGATTATCCCTATCTTGAATCACATCTTTGAATAAACTTGAGACATCAAAACCTTCCTTTTGAGGAAGAAATACTCTGAATCGTCTTAACCCTGAAAAGTACATAAACACTTGAACTTGATTAGTATCAAAAAACATCATGTGGTTTGTAATCCTCAAAATAAAATAAAAGAGTGTACCCTTGGGCCAATAATCTCCTCTTTTTTGATGATGACAAAACACATGAGTTATTGAAGTTAAAACAGATATAGAAAGCTTGGAAAGCTTCCCCTTAAATTATGCTTATCTATTAAAATCAATGAATCATGACTAAATGATATACCAATTAAAAAAGTGTATATGTAGAATGTAGAAAGATATACCAATGTTCTTGAATACTTTAGTTGCACAGTATTTCTGATAACAACAGTTATCAATTGATTGAAGTATTTATAAAACGGATAGACTTGCATCATAAGCATCTGTCTAATTTTGTTTCTTTTATATTACTGTTGAAGAGTGATGGACACAAGATAAGTCTGTATTGCATCTAAATTAGAAAATATTTTTGGGTGATTTAGAATTTGCTTTGAGTGCTTTTTATCTATTTACTTGCAGACTTTTGCACGAAATTGAATTAAGGACAAAACTTGAAAATAAGATAAAGTGGAGAAGTCATTACCCTCTCTTGGCCCACAAACCATTTCCATTGCATCATAACCTAAGCCTAATTTAAAATTTGAATAGACGTTGACCCTAGGAAATCTCGGATTCACTAGGAGATTCACCTAAGGAGAAAGTTGTTCAAATTTGACTCTTATCAAATCGTGTCTAAGGTAAGGGATAGAGATTTAAAACCTCGAAGGTTAGTGGTTTGGATTAATTAGGCCCATTGCTCTAAGCAAGGATACCTCCCACTGATCTTGCCACCTATCTGGTCGATTAACTTGTGTTAGATTACTGCAATATACTTTCTGTGGATAATCTACAGTTATAAGCCGTCTAGGTCTAAGTCTACTTTAGAATAGGCTTGGTTAATTTTTTTCTTTTGATTGGTGATATTTTTTTATTGATTTGCATGCAAGGTGGTCGAGAGACGAAATTACATCTAAGTTAACCAAAAATAGTTCACCACCAAAAAAATATCAAAAAAATTCTCTTTTCCCATGACCTATCTACATTCATTTGGTTACGATCCTTATATAGGCCAACCCTTCTTTTCATCCACCAACCTATCTTTCGAGCTTTCATGATTATATCCAATTCACTATCCTATCTTTTACGTCTTACTGTCTTATTTGGTCCCATCACTATCATAACTCATCTCATCCTTCGAAACAGTGTCATTCGATAGTATATTCGTTAGAACTAAGCTAAATCAATTCCACACATTTCAAGGATCTACGAGCGAACCCTATCCATAAAATTTCAAATTGGAATGTTAAAATTGTTTTGATTCTTCATGAGACCAATCACATACTAATTCTAAATTCAATTGGTCTCCCATGGATCCATCACCCCAATAATTTGAATTAAATAACAACCATGAGGACACATAACCAACAAAGAGGAAACTTTTGAAAACATCATGCAATCTTCACAACAAATACTTAGTGGCAATATTCAATACTTGGCCCACCTAGATAGGTTAGCAAGTGAGTTAGTTGTCGAGCAAGAGAAGGGTTCATTTTCTACTCAACCTGTTCTTGATCAAAAACTGACTCGACTCATGTTAATTCAAGAGTACATCAATTTTAATAAAATGAGCAAAGTCCAAACTGTGAAACCAAGTCAATTCTTGAGCATATCAGCATGTCTACTCATTCTATCAAGAGCACTCAATCTATTCCTTGACCAAAATCTTCAATTCTAGGCACATTCGTTTTCATGAAGCGAACAAATTCAAAATTTTGAAATCCGATGAGCAAATCGATGATCACATTGACAAGTCTATTCATTCCATCGAGATGACCTTCGAGTCCACTTCATTATTTCACTTGAAACAAATTGAAGAACTTGAATATAAGAAGCATGTTGAAGAAGTTATACATGTGCATTAAATGTGTATACTTTTTAACTGTCCTTAGTTTTTGAAAAAAGTGATTAGAGATTGTTTGGTGATTAGTCACATATATTGCATATACATTATCACCTTACCATACTTTTTAGCTAATAAATCCTATTAATAAGTCTTCTTCTTCTTTCTTAAATGTAGGCCCAATTGCTAAAAGAAAGGAAGGAGAAACAAGCCCAAAAGCCCATCAAATTCTGATTTAATTCGAAATAAATTCGAAATCAAGAAATCAGGGCAAATCTTGGCATATTAGAGAGGTTGAAAACTGGTTGAAAAGAATCCTCCTAAATCCAGTGGTTGAAGTCAACAATCAAAGGTTGTTTCGTCAAATCCTAGAGTAGAAACGAGAAAACCAGTAGAAGATATAGGCGAATCACCAAATGAGGGAGATCATCCAATAGGGTGTGGCCAACTGGCCACACCAGGGCCGCGGAAACGCGGCCCTAGCCGCGTTTCCGTGGCTTGGTTAAGTCTGCTGGGGGAGCGTTTGCTCCCCCAATATTCTCACAGCCTCACCCCTTCTGGATTTTTCCTATAAATACCATGTTTAACAGAGAAGAAGGGAGAGAGGACTAGGATTAAATTTCTTGCTCATTTTTAAGGTTTAGGCTCTTTGTTAGATAGTGTAGAAAAGTTATATCTCTGTTCTTTAATTTGTAGTTTAGTCCAAATACCAATGAGAGAGAGAGGAACTGAGTGATTGTAATCTGAAGATTGAAGTGACATCAATAAAGGATCAAGCTTTCTCCTTTTCCACTCTAATTCACGGGTATGTCTTGTGTTATTTTCATGTCTCATTTTGTATTATTCATGAGTAGCTAAATCGATTTTCTGGGCTCACTATTACTCCTCTCTCTGTTCCCTCTTCTTTTCGAATGATTTTGATGAAATGACCCAATGAATCATTTGCATGCCTAACTTAAGCCTTTCTTCTTGAAAGTGTTCTTGAAGGCACATGAGGATGGGTTTGAATTTTTAACTTCTACTTCTTTTCAAAACGTCTCTTGAACTTATTTTTATCTTATACTTGAACTTCTTGATGATTTAACATTCAACTCAAGACGAAATTCTTAAAGAATAGAATTAACCTTTCCAACCATCTTATGTGTTTTGCTTAAAACTTTCTAGAATCAATCTTAAGTTTTGCCTATGATCTAGTTGAGGCATTAAGATTTTCAATTGAAGAACATGTCATTGAGTAGCGAGATAGTGAGCCCAGATTTTCTTCTTCATTAAAAAAACAACAAATCACTTTTAAACTTTATACAAAATTTACTTTTTCCAAAGCCTTCTCCAAGTTGCAATTTCTCTTTTAATCATCTCCCTTCTTTCCATTCTCTTTTCAATTAAAAAACGAGCACAATTCTTTGTTACTAAACAAAACACCGAAAAGCTTTCATCGCATTCCTCCTCGTGGACACGACCCGTTAGCCCGAAACTACACGGTAAATCTCTTAACTCTTTGATTTTTTTTCAATCAATTTTTGGCGTTGTTGCCGGGGAGGGAACGGTGTATTTATTTTTTAACAAGTTTGGTATGTTGTTTTAGGGACTTCAAGATTCAGATCTAGCATTCAAGCTTTGCAAGAGAAGACTTGCAAATTCTGTGCCCCTACTCTCAAAAGTAGGAAACAGAATTTCAAGAAATTGCATTGCAAAAGTTAAAAATTTCATTGGACTACTAAAACTCTTTTTTTTTGCAGGACATATTGCTCGCAAAAAAATTAAGCTTTTATACGTTATATTCTTGCATATCTGCTATCCACCATCCCTGTTTTAATCCAACCGTAATTTGAGTGATTGTTAATTGCTTGAAAAATGTTTAGACTTGCATTCTAGGCATTTATCTAATTACGTTTATTTTACAATTACTGTTGAAGATAGCTGGAGACAAGGTATGTATGCATAGCATATAATTTAGGAAATATTCTTGGGTGATATTTGCTTTTGAATGCTACTTTTCTATATCTTGCACACTTTGTACAAATCAATTCTAAGGGCAAAACCCAAGTCAAGATAAGGTGGGGAAGTCATTACCCTTTCTTAGCCCACAAACCATCTCCAAGCACGCACAACCTAAGCCTAAGTAAAATCTGATAGACGTTGGCTTAGGGACATCTCGAACTCATTAGGAGATTATCCTAAGGGGGAAGGTGTTGGAATTTGACTCCTGCTAAATCAGTGTCTAGGAGGGGGATTAAGGGCCGAAAGCCTGAAGGTTGGTGGTTACTTAATTAAGGAACGTCTTTGACGGATAACCTCCACCAATCTTGCCCTGATCTGGCTAATTAGCTTGTGGTCAAAGTCTGCATTATACCTCCAGTAGACAATCAACCAGTTAGAAGTTGTCTAGGTCAAGGTTACCTTAGACTAGGCTTGGTTGTTTTCTTTTCTTGACTATTGGTGAACTTGTTTGTGATTGTGTTTGTGTATGCAAGTGTGGTCAAGAGACCCTAATTCATCTAGGTTAAATATAAACACATCACCACCTAAGTTTGAAATAAGACCAGATTCGGTTATGGATCGACCGACATCTTTGCAGGATAGGTTTATCCCATTAGAACTTCATTTTCATCCTGCATCCAACTTCCATGGTTGGTGAACACAACTTTGAGCTTAAGCTACAGTTCATCAATACACTCCCTAAGTTCCATAGCTTAGAGTCCGAAAATACTTATTTCTTCATAAGAGAATTTAAGGAAGTATGCTTAATGATGAAAATCTCACACCTTACAGATGATGCTATTAGGTTGAGATTTGTCCCATTTGCTCTTAAGGACTTAGCCAAGAAATGGCTTTACAGCTTAGCGGCTGGCTCTATCACATCTTGGGATGGTTTCATCAAGGTCTTCTTGAAGAAATCCTATTCAAGACCGCTCTCGTTAGGAAAAATATCATGCAGTTCAAGCAAGAACCTAGTGAACCGTTTTGGAGGGACTTTGAATGCTTCAAAGACCTCCTTATCCAATGTCCTCATCATGGAATAGAGAAATGGCGACAATGCCAAATTCTTTATGACGATTTAGACTACTCGACCAAGACCCTATTAGAAAGCATGTGCCAAGGAGGATTCTTGCAGAAGGATGAGCATGAAGGATGGGATTTATATGAGAATCTAGCTGAAAAGACCATCCAATAAGAACCTACTAGTGAAAGCTCTAGGAATCCAAACTTTATCTCTTCAAAAGGAGGTCTCCATTCAATTGAATCATCCATAGCTAACGAGGCTAAGTTAGCTAACCTAGCGAGAAGACTGGAAGCTTTAGAAACTAAGGAACCAAGTCCAGTCAATCAAGTCAGCCCGAACTAATTTCCAACTCCGGGTTGTACTTACTGTCAGGCTATGAATCATGTGTTTGAGGAGTGTCCTGTATTTCAAGCTCACAACATTTTTCTGAACCGATGAATGCGGCCTTTTCAAGGCCAAACAATGATCCTTACGCTCCAACGTACAATCTTGGCTGGAGAAATCACCCAAATTTCTCATGGAGCCAACAAAATAATGACCACCCATGGTCAAACGATGCAAGTCACTTCCATCATTCCAATAATTCTTCCAATCATCAACCTAACTTTTCCAATCATCCTCACAATTCTCCCAACAATTTTTCAAATTATCAACAAAATTTTCCCAACCAAGCTCCACCATCTTCCTTCTAGAATCCTCAACTCGAAAGGAGAATGACTGATTTTGGGAGAAACATGAAAAGGTACATGAAGAACTAAGATTCCCTCATGCAAACAATACATAGGCTAGAGGGTCAAATGAGCTAGTTAGCCAACCCACAACATGAGAGACAAAAGGATACCTTGCCCAGTCAACCAATTATGAATCCTAAGAATTCACAACAAGCTCATTTGGTTGAGGATCAATCACTGAATCAATGTAATTTTGTTCATACATTGAGGTCGGGAAAGAAAGTTGATAACTAAGTGTCAATACCACCTAATTCTAGTCAGCACAATCACACTTCAGCATCCACCTCATCTAATCCCACTCCTAAATTTGATGAATCTGAAAAAGATAAGTCAACCAGTCATGCGCACCAGCCTATAGCACCATTTCCTAATAGGCTGAAAAATAACAAGCAAAATCCACACATGGATAAGATAATTGAGATCTTTAATCAAGTGAAGATAAATGTGCCACTTCTTGATGCCATCCAACAAGTCTCATCTTATGCTAAGTTTCTTAAGGACATGTGCACCAAGAAGAGAAAGACTAATGTACCTAAAAAGGTCTTCTTAGCCACTAACATTAGTGAGCTACTATCAGGTCCGATCCCTGTTAAGTACAAGATTCAGGTAGTCCAACCATTGCCTGCACAATAGGACAAGCCGAGATTAGTCGTACACTTCTTGACTTGGGGGCAAGTATCAACTTGCTTCCATTCTCAGTTTATCAACAACTCGGGTTGGACGATCTTAGTCCAACTCGAGTAACTATCCAACTGGCTGACCGTTCAGTGAAAGTTCCAAAAGGGGAGATTAATGATGTTCATATCCGGGTAGGGGAATTTATTTACCCTGTTAATTTCATAGTTCTAGAGACACAACCTGTGTCTAACTCCAATCATAGGGCTCAAACTCTTGTTAAACTCTTGTTATCCTAGGGCGACCATTCCTTGCTACTGCTAATGCCATCATCAATTGTAGGAATGGGTCCATGAGGTTAACTTTTGGGGACATGACTAGAAAAGTCAATGTCTTCAATCTAGAAAAACAACCTCATAAGATAAGAGATCAAACATTTGAGGTAAACTTTGTTGAAAATAATTATGATGAAGAGAGTGAAGATATAGAAGATGAGTCGCTGTTTCTTAAGGAATTATTTAAGAATGAATGTGATTATCTTGATGAGAAGGCATATGTCGAGATCCTAATGTTAGAGTACCCTTTAAAAAGGAGAAATTTGATTTGAATATCTTCACTTTCGATGAGCCAACCAATAATGTATCGCATGAGGATATAATTTAAGAACCTCCAATTGACATACTCTTTGAAAACCTCTTCGAAGAACTCATGTGTTTGGATGAACCAACTAGGCATCTTTTGGTTAATTACACATCTCTAGGGAAAAGTGTTGACCTAAGCTTTGAGGAGATATATGGAACTGAGTTAGAATTCCTAGACATTCATAGTGAGGAAGTTCCAACTGAGAAGTGTGGTGGTGATCAATTTTTGAATAATGAATGTAGAAATATGAGGAAGGAAAACCTAATGAAGTTGAGACTGGGGAGGAAGAGAGCTAAAATGACAGAAAATTTGGCCTCCCCACTATGCCCTATAAAGAGGACCCACTGGAATGACGGGAAGAGAGCTAGAGGGATAAGACCAAAAAAGATCTAGGTGTGGGAGAAACTTGATGTTGTACATATTTTTGTGTAATATATGCACCTCTTTTACATTTCATTTTATGCATGTTTACATTTCTTTCATACATTGGGGACAATGCATGAGTTAAGTGTGGGGGAGGGCTCTAACATGACTAATATAAAAAAAAATTGTATATATATATATAAACTTTTTGAAAGGTAAGAACAATATTTTGATATATTTTGTAATAAATTAAGTCAATTTTAAGGTATAGGAAAATCATAATTAGGATTTCTTACACTTGGTCAAAATAAGATGACTTGTTTGATTTTTAGGGTTAAGAAGAAAAATTGTGAAAGTAATTTAGTCTTGATCTTTACCTTGATAAAATATGCACACTTTATGCACTTACGCACTTAGGGTTTTAAAATAAAGACTCTTATGCCTTATAAAAAAATATATGTATGAAAAAAAAACAAATCTAATTATGATTAGCTAGGTGCTTTGACCTAAGCAAGCCTTGGTATTTATGCAAAAAATAATTAGATAAGTTTGAAAAATATATATAAATCCTCTGATTAAGCTGGGTATTTGTGCCTCATGAAGCATAAGTATTCACGCCTAAAAGGGGTACATTTTATAAATAAAAATCTTGGTTTCGTGGCCTTGTCTGCTCGAGTGTTTAAGTCCTTAGGGGTGTTTTCTCACCTAGTGCCCTAAAACTGTCCGGTTTGGGTGTCACTGACTAAAGACTCGTTACATGGGCAGATTAGAAAGTCTAATGAAATTGAGGAATAAATTTCACCAAAAATAAATATAAATAAGACTTAGGAGTTAATGTTAAAGAACCCTTAGTCAACTTCACAGTCACGATGGTGCATACGACTCAGGGTAAATTAATAAAGTAGATGAGAAATACAATTTGACTGCTTACTTTGATTGATGACATGTTTTTGAATAGAGACTAAGTTTAGGAATGAAAAATTTGATATTCCTATAACTTATAGATTACTTAAACTCTCACAAATATACTTCAAATATTTTCTCTTTTCAAAATGCTTTTCGAAAATACTAACTTTTTCTCTTTCTTTATGGATTTTGTGGGTGCAATCCACTGAAAACCTTCACGAGACAAAACTCGTCCTCTAGGGGTAACCTAGAGGTTTAACGTCTTGTTGCACATGCTCAGTGCAATCGAGAGACCTGCGAAAGTGGTCTAATAATTGATTAGAAATAGTCTGATATTTTGCTCGAGGGCGAGCAAAAGATAAGTGTGGGGGTGTGATTAGTCACATATATTGCATATACATTGTCACCTTACCATACTTTTTAGCTAATAAATCCTATTAATAAGTCTTCTTCTTTTTTGTTAAATGTAGGCCCAATTGCTAAAAGAAAGGAAGGAGAAACAAGCCCAAAAGCCCATCAAATTCTAATTTAATTCAGAATAAATTCAAAATCAAGGAATCAAGACAAATCTTTGCATATCAGAGAGGTTAAAAACTGGTTGAAAAGAATCCTCCCAAATTCAGTGGTTGAAGTCAACAATCAAAGGCTGTTTCGTCAAATCCTGGAGCAGAAACGAGAAAACCAGTAGAAGATATAGGTGAATCACCAAACGAGGGAGATCATCCAATTGGGTGTGGCTAACTGGCCACACCAGGGCCGTGGAAACGCGGCCCTAGCCGCGTTTCTGCGGCTTGACTAAGTCTGTTGGGGGGAGCATTTGCTCCCCCAATCTTCTCACAGCCTTACCCCTCTGGTTTTTTCTATAAATACCATGTTTAACAGAGAAGAAGGGAGCGAGGACTAGGATTAAATTTCTTGCTCATTTTTAAGGTTTAGGCTCTTTGTTAGATAGTGTAGAAAAGTTATATCTCTGTTCTTTAATTTGTAGTTTAGTTCAAATACCAGTGATAGAGAGGAACTGAGTGATTGTAATCTACAGATTGAAGTGACATTAATAAAGGATCAAGCTTTCTCCTTTTCCACTCAAATTCACGGGTATGTCTTGTGTTATTTTCATGTCTCGTTTTTATTATTCACGAGTAGCTAAATCAGTTTTCTGAGCTCACTATTACTCCTCTCTCTGTTCCCTCTTCTTTTCGAGTGATTTTGATGAAATGACCCAATGAATCATTTGCATGCCTAACTTAAGCCTTTCTTCTTGAAAGTGTTCTTGAAGGCACATGAGGATGGGTTTGAATTTTTAACTTCTACTTCTTTTCAAAACGTCTCTTGAACTTGTTTTTATCTCATACTTGAACTTCTTGATGATTTAACATTCAACTCAAGACGAAATTCTTAAAGAATAGAATTAACCTTTTCAACCATCTTATGTGTTTTGCTTAAAACTTTTTAAAATCAATCTTAAGTTTTGCCTATGATCCAGTTGAGGCCTTAAGATTTTTAATTGAAGAACATGTCATTGAGTAGCGAGATAGTGAACCCAGATTTTCTTCTTCATTAAAAAAATAACAAATCACTTTTAAACATTATACAAAATTCACTTTTTCCAAAGTCTTCTCCAAGTTGCAATTTCTCTTTTAATCATCTCCCTTCTTTCCATTCTCTTTTCAATTAAAAAATGAGCACAATTCTTTGTTACTAAACAAAACACTGAAAAGTTTTCATCGCATTCCTTCTCGTGGACACGACCCGTTAGCCCGAAGCTACACGGTAAATCTCTTAACTCTTTGATTTTTTTTATCATCACTTTTACACATATATCCTTGATCATTCCTTTATTAATTAATGCTATTAACCCCCTTGTTGAATATGATGTGCAATTATTTAAATGATAGGATAAAGGTACAAGAAGCTTCATTTTATCCCTAATCCTATCTAAAGTTGGATTTTAAATTAAATTGAATCCAAAGGAGGAAAGGATTAATCTTCATCTTCTAAATTCAAGTTCAAATTCAAAAGGTAAATTCCTAAAAGATGAAGGGGATAGAGCTAATTCTATAAGGAATAAGGAGGGTAATTCAAATTAAATGGAGTTCAAAATCAATTCAGACTCGGATTCAGACTGCACATGTTTTAGTATTTAGATTATAAATTTTGCTACAGATACTTCAATCTGATGATTTAAGATGCTATAGAAAGAAGACTTGAAGAACTACAATTCTTCAGTTTATCACTCGGTCAAATTTAGCCGTCGGATGAGTCATATTCGGCAAATAACATGACAAATTGCTGCAGGATTGAATTCCCTATTGAATTATGAAACCTTCTAATTTGTAACCTATTGTGATTAAATTTGAGGCTGTTTAAAGAGCTGAAATCTCTCATTATCAAGCATCTCTACATCAGAGATCATAACTTAGAATTTTTTCTTTAGTTTCTCTTTCAAATTTCTTTTGTAATTTTAGATTCTACTTCTACTTCTAATTCAAGATTTGTGAGAAGGAGAAGCCATTGTAATTCGAGGTGACAGATCAATACAAGGTACTTTCATTCTTTTCATATCGCTTTTGTTATTTACATTATTTTGCTTTTTCTTATTTTTTTTATTTCTTGCTTTCTTTTGCTTGTCATGTTTACCATGAGTAGCTAGATTTTTCTCATGCCTTGCTAAGACATCACCACCATCACATCTAATATCGAATAGATAACCAAATTAGATCATATACATACTTACTCAAATTTTATTCTTGAAGACTCATTAGGATAAGCAACTAGGTCAAATATTTGTTAATACTTCTTAACTGTTTTTCTTAATCTATGCTTGATGAAAATCTTGATATTTTAATGTTAAACGTTTATTAGTGTTATTTCAAATAGGGTTAAGATTTGAAAAATACTTTATAATGATTTTTTCTTACATTATACTTGATTGACAACCTTGATATTGTAACGTTAAAAATTGGATGGTGTTATTTTAAATCATAACCTAGTTTCTATCCCATGTATCTTGCTTGATTCTTTGGCAGAATATCATGTTTAGGATTTGAAGTGAAGTAATTATCTATTTAGCATTAGAATATATGATGGTTGATTATTAGTAAGCTGTGATCCTTTCTTTTAGATTAATTCTTTTCCCACATAAAAATCCATCCCCTCTTTTCCACGTTCTTTAAACAGAGAAGATAATAAGAAGACAATATTATCGAAAAGCTTTCATCGCATCTCTCCCAGAGGTTCGACCCGTTTAGCTCTTACTACGGAGGTTAAATTACAAAAGATTCAGAGTTAAAACCAATCACATACACTTTTCATATTCTCTATACTCCGTTTTGAGCAATCACTACACATGAACATTATGTGGAGCAAGTCGAATCTTTTTGTGAGGATAAAGGTGATAATGATGAACTTTTGCTTCAAGAGAAACATGAAAATGGATTTCTTAAGTTTTGAAAAAAGACAAGTATTGAGAAGCAAAAGATTTCATAAGAACAAATTGAGAAAATGGAGCACAATTGTGAGAATATATGCAAGG
This sequence comes from Agave tequilana, assembly GCA_038442645.1. Classification (NCBI taxonomy): domain Eukaryota; kingdom Viridiplantae; phylum Streptophyta; class Magnoliopsida; order Asparagales; family Asparagaceae; genus Agave; species Agave tequilana. The sequence goes on along the minus strand of JAVJIF010000256.1, from coordinate 10,242 downwards.
ATGATTACCACTGTTTCTTGATGAATTTTTTAAGGATGAGTGCGATCACAGCGGTGAGGAGACATATGTAGAGGATCTTAAGTTTAGAGTTCTTTTGAAAAAAGGAAACTTGATTTGAATATCTTCACTTTTGATGAGCCAACGAATGATCGATCGCCTGAAAATATAATTCAATAACCTCGAATTAACCAAAGTTTTGAAAACCTTTTTAAAGATGAACTTATGTGAATGGATGAATCAAGTAGGGATGTCGGTCAATTACACACCTCCAAAAAAAATTATTGATCTAAATTTTGAGGTAATGTTTGAAGATGAGCTCAAATTTTTAGGCATTCATGTTGTGAACGCTCCAATTTAGATGTGTGATGATGATCAATGTTTGAAAAGCAGAAGTAGGAAGAAGAAGGATAGGAGGTGGTTAAGGAAAAAGATGAAAAAATTGAAGAGGATGAAACAAAGATAATAAAAAGATTGACCTCTCCAAATTCACCAATGGAGAGTACCCATTGGAATGATGGGAAGCTAGCTCGAGGGAATAGACCTAGAAAGATCTAGGTATGGGAAAAATGTGGAGTTGCACATATTTGTTGTATATTCTTTTGTGCATCTTTTTATTTTTATTTCAGCTAATCGAATCAGTTATAGTGAGTTTTTTTATGTACCTCTTACATTTTATTTTATGCATATATACATTCATTTATACATTGAGGACAATACATGAGATAGGTGTGGGGAATGGTTTCACAAGCATAGCTAACATAGTTTAATTATTAACATTGGTTTTCTCAAAGTGTGTGTGTGTGTGTGTGTGTGTGTGTGTGTGTATATATATATATTGCAAAAAGTATAACTAGTTTTTAAAGAATTAAGAATCCAACAAAGTTTGAAATTTTGATTGTAAGATCAATTTGAAAGAATTTATAATTTTTGACTTAGAGATAAAAAAATTTAAAAATTAAACACTATCTAGAATTTGTTGACATAATTATGCGTCGTATATACACATACACATAAGTTTTATACTTGGGATGATGATGATAGCTTATCCTGTTTTGAATATATAATATTAAAAAATTACACATGTATATAAAAAATTAACAAATATAATTGTTTATTAGCTAGGTGCTTTGGCCTAAGCAAGCCTTGGTATTTACATGAAAGATAATTAGGTAAGTTTTTATAAGAAATATATATATAAATATAATATATGTATTGGCATATCTAATAATTAATTAGTGAGGTATTAGAATATTAAGAAACCTTGATATTTACAAAAAAGAAAATTAGATGAGTTATACATATTTCAAAAAAGTGCTTAAAGGGCAACGAAGTGGAAATACTTCGAACTTCTAAAAATAATTATGTGTGTGTGTAAGGTGATGCTTGAATCACATATTCCCAAGCTAACACTATTTTCACTTACACAAAGATGTATAAGATTGGAAGACTTAGGAAGAATTAGTGTAAAAATATTGTATTTAAATCTTTAAGGAAAGATGATTAGATTTCTTGATTTTATGATTAAATTTGATAATGCTTAAACTTGTTGGAAACTTATAAATTTAACTGTTAGTGACTACTTATTGTAAAATAGAAATTAGAAAAAAATCGCTTTTCTTTTTTTAATATTTTTCTTTATTTTTCAGTAAATATTATTTTTGATTATCCTTTTTATCTTAGTCTTTTCTTATCTATTATTTTTTTCACCAGATTTTATGGGTTCAATTCACTAAAAACCCTCACGAGACAAAACTCGTTCTCTAGGAGTAACCTAGACGTTTAATGGTTTGTTGTACGCGTTAAGTGAAATTGAATTCCTACGAAAGTGAGTTAGTTTAGGCCAGTTTAGTTTTTCTTTTTATTTGTTTTGCTGGGGAGGCACGCAAAAGATAGGTATGGGGATGTGATTAAGTATAAATTTTGCATATTTATTCATGTCGGTTGCAGGTCCCGGTTTCTGGTTTTGCGCCCCTGGTTTGACGAATCAGCTCTCCAAAGTCAATGGCTATATTATAGACCTTTAATCGCCTATTAAATGGTGATTTAGGGTCTTCTTCTTCATTGCACACCATGGACCTAGAAACATATAAGAGAGGTATTATTAGCAGAATTTAATATGAAATAAATGTAAAGATGTGGTATGAAATATGCAATTTTAGAGACTAATCACACCCCCCACACTTATATTTTGATCGCCCCAAGAAAAACAAAAAACTAAAGGAATTATTACACCACTTTCGCATGTGACGCGATTGCACTGAGCATGTGCAACAAGCCGTTAAACCTCTAAGTTTCTCCTAGAGGAGGAGTTTTGTCTCCTGAGGGTTTTCAGCGGATTGTACCCACAAAATCTGTAAAGAAAGAAATCAAATGTTAGTATTTGAAACGCATTTTGAAATAGAGAAAAGTGTTGAAGTATTTTTGTGAAAAATATAAATGATCCAAGGTCATAGGTTAACCAGAAATTATTCCTCCTTAAACTAAATCGAAATGCAAAATCTTGTTATAAATTAAATGTAAGAATTTAAAATTGAGTCGATTCTTTGATCTTTCATAAAACTCTTAGAAAAATATGCACTTTGTAAACTGTGAAGATTTTTGGGATATTGCTTCAAACTTTTATGCCATTTATTTGTATCAAATTTTTCTCTATTTTTTTCTTCCCTTAGTTTTCATAGGCTTTCTAGCTTACCCGAGTAGTGAGCATTTAGCCGGTGACTCCCAAACCAGATAATCTTAGGTCACTAGATGAGAAAACATCCCTCAAACTTAAGGACTCGAGTAAACAAGGCCACAAAATTAAAGTGGATTATTTTTATTTTTGTCCACCATTTCAGGTGTGAATAATCATGCTTCCTGAGGCATAATTACCCAACTTCAATAAGTGATTTTTATTATCATATATATATATATATATATTTTTAACATTTTTTTTGGCATTTTCAGTCTTTGTTTTAATCCCAAAAATTGTGTAAGTGTGAATTGCATAAATCTAAGGGAAAAATTCAAGATAAAATTATCCTTCCAATCTTACTTTCTTATCCTAAAATTTAAAAAAGATCTATTATTTTGACTCAGTTTAAAATTTCATAATTTTAAGTCTTCCTAATTCTTAAGATAATCTTAATTTTCATAAAAATAAATCAAATCTATTTACCTTGTTAAAAAAGTTTTGTAAAACAAAAAGAACAGAGTTTCTACAAATTTTTTTTAAATTAAAAAGAAGTGTAAAAGAAAGAAACTGTAAAACTAACTATGTTAGTTACCTTCCCCCACACTTATCTCATGCATTGTCCTCAAAGCATCGTCAATGTGTACATATATGAAACAAATGGAGAGGGAAGGAAAGTTACCTCATGGTGGTGATTCTGATGGTGGTCTGACTGGGCCAAGCGTTGCTACCCAATCAAGATATCGTGGATGACCCAGTAAAAGAATGATTGAGTGAATGGTCTTATTTAAAAATTTATCCCCATTTAATTTTCAATTTTTAAAAATAATTACTGAGTCATTTTCGTCAACATTCTTGTCCAACAATGAAGTGTGATTTTGGGAGATAATGGATTTGGACTCAAATAGATCAGGAACAAAAATAGATCAAGTTGAGAGTCAACAATGATAGTCGAAATTGGTTCAAAAATAGGGTCCAAATTAAAGAATTGATGTTCACACACTTTTCCCATTAATGAAGTGTGATCATAAGATATTGGTGATTCAATTTCACAGTATACTGGTACATGTTGGCTCCAAAATAGAAAAAAATCTGGTAAGGATACCGGGGTCATTCTCGAATCAAAAAGTGAAATGGGACTACTAACATGAGGTTCAGGATCACATTCAGGTTCAACTTCAATTTCAGGAAAGGGATAACTTGCCAGAATATGCAGGTGACTTTCATAACTTAGAGTTTGGTCAAGTTCAAATGTGCGTTCTGAAATTGAATTTTTGTTTCCAAATTAACATGATTCTTGGGTCCAATCGGTAGAGTTAGGGATATATGGGTTGGTCAACAATTTATAAGAAAGATTTTCCTCGCTCTCATTGCTCAATTCGCTCATAAGTGAGTCTAACCTACTGATAGGCCGTGTAATAGAATTTTAAGTCTGAATCATGTCTTCCCTACTTTTTGCACTTGGTTCTTCTTGAAAAGGTAAGTATGAAAGTTGACTTTGAAAATTGTGGTGAAATTGTGAGTCCATCAAATTTTGTGATTGCTGCTCGGACTCACGCAAGGGTTCCATACTCAAGTCCAACATTGATGGTTGTTCATTTGGAATTGGTGAGACTGGAGAAGATGAGTAGGACTCTTAAAAATTTGATTGAGATGATGAGTCCAACATATTTTGAAATCGTTGCACTTTTTCACAAAAGACGTCCAAACGTTTTTCTAACTTAGATTCTTCTTCAATTGGATGTTCTAGTAAAGGAGTGTATGGAGTTTAATTTAGAAGGATTGTGAATTGAGCAAATTTTGAATTTGTTGCTGGGACTCAAGCATGGCTTCCATACTTCTGTCAAAATTGGATTTTTCCTCGGTTAGTGGAACATGAAAAGTAAGATATGAAACAGAATCCAGGAATGAATATTATGAAAATTGTGAACAAGATGGTTGAAAATTTGATTCAGGGGAGGTGAATCCCCATGAACTCTGTGAAGAGTGAAAATTATTTTCAAAATTATAGTCATAGGATTGGGAATATGGGTCATATTGAGTCTGATAATCCTAACTCGGCATATATGGTTGGTTCATGTTGTACATAGCCTGATTCGAGTTATCTGAGTCAAATGAGGTCGGAGTGAAATATGGATTCATATTATGATTGAAAGAATTATTGTTATTAAAATCTATTTCACAATTTAAAAAAAAAACAAACTAACAAACAAACAAATAAAAAGTAAAAAAAGCAAGCCTATACTAGGGTTGACTTAGACATAGACGACTCCTAACTGGTTAGACTGTCCACGGGGGGTACATTGTTGGAATCTGACCACGAGTTAATCTGCCAGGTAGGGCCAAGATCAGTGGGAGGCATCCGTGCTGAAGCAACGGACCTAATTATGCCAAACCACTGTTCTTCGAGATTTCACCTCTCAATCCCCAACCTTAGACACCGATTTGATAAAGTCAACTTCTAACAACTTTCCTCTTAGGTCAATCTCTTAAATGAGTCTGAGATGTCCCTAGGGGTCAACGTCTAGCAATTTTATTTAGGCTTGGGTTGTGTGAGTGGGGAGGTGATTTTTGGGCTAAGGGAGGGTAATGACTTTCCCACCTTATGTTGTATTGGGGTTTTGCCCTTAAGTTCAATTCGTGCAAGTGTGCAATATAGATAAGAATGAACACACGGAGAGAGTAAATCACCCACGTGTTTGTCCTATACTATATGCAATGCCATATGTACACCTCCTATAAATATCACAAGAATAAAATACAGTATATTAGAATAAAAATTGACACGTGCCAAATGCAAATGTCTAAACCATTTTAAAGCATCCAATTTCTGTATTTTAGTTCTCAAAATTATTTACAGTACACAGGTAATATAAACAAAAATTAGCAGCAGAGTAAAGAATATATAAGAATTTACCCAACCACCCAAGAGCGAGTGTGTGACTTCTGTAATGCTAAAAATTTAACCTGCACACCAAAAACAAAGAGAAAGGTTAACAAAAACGTGAAATCAAACCGTTCCCATCTCTGACAATGGTGCCAAAAATTGATCGGGGGAAAAACTACGCACGAAAAGTATATGATTGAAACCAAGAGTTAAAATGTGTGTGCTTTGGCTTCCTCGATACTTCCGTTATAGCATAAAGGCTAAAACGAGTCGAATCCACAAGGACGGGAGACGATAGAAGCTTTACAAGTTGATTCACGTGTGTGTTAAAAGTTCTTTAATATTTGAAAGAATGAAAGAGAGGAAAACAAAGAATGGAAAAGAGAAGTACGGTGAAATACGAAGAAGTGGAAACATAGAAAAGAAGATATTTGTGATTTTTAATATTTCTAAAATAACGTGAAAAAGAAAGAAAACCCATGGCTACTAACTACCAATGACTCCACCAATATGCTAACCTCTTAGTGATAGTTGCCTCACATGTATCTTTGGCAATCACTAGTCCTTGGTTCAAGAGCGTTTCAAAGCATGACCTATATGTAACTCATCACATCTAAACTAAACAAAATAAGTGCAAACTAAACTTAAACTATCAAAACTAAAAGTAAGCATGGAGTAAAGTAATGTTAGCTTATTAGAGAGTTAGGAAGTTAGAGTGTTAGATCCATCATCATGAGCCATCAATGGCTCTTACAAGAGTAAGGCCAAGTAGAGGCTTTAGATTCATATGGATTATCAAATAAGAAGTTAGTAAGTTAGTGGTTAGTAGTTAGTTGCCATGAGAGAAAATTAGCTAAACATGTAAAAGGAGTTAGAGAGAAGAAAACGATGAGAGATAAAGAGAGCACCTTTCATAGATTGTCGCCTTCTATTACAAGCACTCTTGCTTTTCACTCATGTACCACTCTCTCTCCTATTACAAGATCTACAAGAAATAGAAATACAAAGGAGGAAGAAGAAGAAGAACTAATCTAAACTATCCTAAACTACAACATGGAGAAGAAAACTACCCTAAAACTGCACTACTCTTTGGATATCTTCAACAGAAGAACCCCAGGGGGTATATATAGGCACCGGGGGAAAGGGGGCCACGGGGACAACCCCTGGCCCAAAGCACAGGCGCGGCAGCGCCCATACGGCTGCAGAAACACGGCCATAGCCACGTTTCTGTGGCTCTTCTAGAGCCGCGCGCGCGACGCTTTTGCCATGTGCTGTCCTGTCTGTCCCCTGTCGGTTACAGGTCCCGGTTTCTGGTTTTGAGCCCCTGGTGTTGACGAATCAGCTCTCCAAAGTCAATGACTATATTATAGGCCTTTAATCACCCATTAAATGGTAATTTAGGGTCTTCTTCTTCATTGGACACCATGGACGTAGAAACATACAAGAGAGGTATTATTAGTAGAATTTAATAAGAAATAAATGTGAAGATGTGGTATGAAATATGCAGTTTTAGAGACTAATCAATAGTCAACCATTAATGAACCCCCGAAATTCTAATAATGTTAATTTGGCTGAGGATCAATAGTTTAATCAATGTAATATTGTTCATACATTGAGGTTGGAAAAGAATGTTGATAATCAAGTATCTATGCCACCCAACCCTATTCAGCACAACAACACACAAGCATTCACTTCATTTAATTTCAATCCATCCCAATCTGACGAGTCTGAAAAAGATAAGTTAGCCAGTCAGGTACGCAAGCCTATAGTTCCATTTCCTAATAGGTTGAAGAACAAGTAAAATCCACAAATAGATAAGATAATTGAGATTTTCAATCAAGTGAAGATAAATAGGCCACTTCTTGATGCAATCCAACAAGTCACATCTTATGCAAAATTTTCTCAGGAGATATGCACTAAGAAGAGAAAGACTAGTGTACCCAAGAATGTCTTCTTTGCTACTAACATTAGTGAGCTACGTCGTGTCCGATCCCTATCAAGTATAAGGATCCTGGTTGTCCCACCATTGCCTGCGCCATAGGACAAGCCAAGATTAGTCGTGCACTTCTTCACTTGGGGGCAAGTATCAAATTGCTTCCTTTCTTAGTTTATCAACAACTCGGGTGGGGCAACCTAAGTCCAACTCGAGTCACTATCCAACTAACTAACCGTTCAGTGAAAGTTTCCAAGGGAAAAATTTATGATGTCCTTATCTGAGTCAGGGAGTTTCTCTACCGTGTTGATTTCATAGTTCTTGAGACACAATCTGTGTCCAATCCTAGGGCTCAAACTCTCATTATCTTAGGGCACCCATTCCTTACTGCTGTAAATGCTATTATCAACTATAGGAATAGGTCCATGAGGTTAATCTTTGGGAATATGACTAGAGAAGTCAATGTCTTCAACCTAGGAATGCAACTCCGTGACATTGAGGATCAAACATTTGAAGTCAACCTCATTGAGAACTTGACTAGAGAACATACAGAAGAATTGGAACTAGAACCTGATTGTGACTTCCAGTTGAGTTTGAAGACTTTAATCTAGATCAGATTGTCGAGTCTGCTGTGAATTGGGCCTCAAACCCTATTTCACCAAATGTGGAGCCAATAAACTTGACTCCTCCTTCCAATGAGCCAAAGAGACTTTTCCCGTTATTATTGCATCCCATTTAAATGATGGGGAAGAAGAGAATCTTAAAACAATTTTTAAGAGACATAAGGAAGCCAATGGTTGGACTATAACCAATATAAAGGGATTAAATCCAGTCATAGTTCAACATCGCATTCATCTCAATGAAGAAATGACACCAAAAAGAGACACGCAATGTAGGTTAAATCCTATAATGCAAGAGGTTGTTCATGCTGAAATCGTGACACTCTTATACAATAGGATAATATATTCCATTTCTGATAGCCAATGGGTCAGTCCTGTCCACACAATTCTGAAGAAATCTGATTTTACCATGGTGGAAAATGAGAAAAAAGAGTTGGTCCAAACTTGACTTCCCACGAAGATTCGAGTTTGCATCCACTATAGGAAGCTAAATGCAGCAACTCATAAGAACCATTTCCCACTTTCCTTCATTGACCAAATGCTTGAACGTTTGGCAGGCCACAAATATTACTGTTTCTTAGATGATTACTCGGGGTATAATCAGACCCATTGCTCTAGAGGACCAAGAAAAGACCACTTTCACATGTCCATTTCGGACATTTGCATATCGCCGAATGCCTTTCAACTTATGCAATGCCCCAGCAATGCTTCAACGTTGCATGTTGAGTCTTTTTTCTGATATGGTGGAACAATTTTTGAAATATTTATGGATGATTTCTCTATTTATGAAGACTCATTGGATCAATGTCTTCACCATCTCAAACTCATCCTCCAACGTTGTGCCGAGAAAAACTAATACAAAACTAGGAGAAATGCCACTTCATGGTAAGATATGAGATTATCTTGGGTCATGAGAATTCTAAGAATGGGATTGAAATCGATAAAGCCAAGATTGAGATCTTAACTAAGCTCTCAGTGCTGAAGTGTGTTAAAGATATCTGATCCTTCTTAGGACACACCGATTATTATCATAGGTTCATTAAGGACTTTAGCAAATTTGCTAAACACTTAACTAACCCTTTAGCTAAGGATGTGTTCTTCACTTTCAATAGTGGATGTCTTAATACTTGGGAGAAGCTAAAAAAGGAGCTTATTTCTGCACCAATCATCTCTGCACCGGATTGATCAAAGCTGTTTGAAATCATGTGTGATGCTTTTGATTTTACTATAGGCGCTGTCCTAGGAGAATGCATTGATAACAAGACGCACGCGATTTACTACTCAAGTAAGACTCTCATGATGCACAATTGAACTCCAATACAACTGAGAAGGAATTCTTGGTTGTAGTATTTGTGTTAAAGAAATTTTATCCTTACCTACTTGGGTCCAAAACCACCATCTTCACCGATCATTTTGCGCTAAGATACATTGTGGCGAAGAAAGATGCTAAGGCCTGACTAATTCGTTTGATCATACTTCTTCAAGAATTCGATCCCGAGATTCGAGATAAGAAAGGCGCAGAAAATGTCATTGCTGACCACCTCTCGCGCATTCCAAACTCACCATGCAATAAATTGCCCATTAATGATAACTTTTTCGATGAACAACTCTTGGTTGCCTTTAAGAAATCTTGGTTTGCTGACATAGTAAACTACTTAGTCATGAACCAAATACCATCTCATTAGTTTAAACAAGACATTTACTAGTTCTTATCTCAAGTCCAGTATTTCTTTTGGGAGGAACCATATCTTTTAAAGTTTATTCCAATCAAGTCATTAGGAAATGCATTCCCGGTCAGGAGATTAAGAGTGTTCTGTCTTTTTATCACGAGCTTGCATGCAGTTGACACTTTGGTCCCCGTAAAACTGCTGAAAAATTGTTGCAAACTGGGTTCTATTGGCCCACTTTGTTCAAAGATGCATTTGAGTTTTGCAAGACATGCCATAGATGCCAATGGTAGGAAGGATCTCTAAGCGAAACATGATGCCCCTTAGCCTAATTCTAGAATAGAAACTATTTGATGTTTAGGGCATCGACTTTATTGGTCCATTTCCTAATTCATTTGAGAACCAATACATCTTGATTGTTGTGGACTATGTGTCCAAGTGGGTAGAAGCCATTTCAAAAAAAG